>JAOYSI010000135.1:2787-18579 GCA_025775065.1 Hiodon alosoides | reverse complement strand
GTTTTATCTTATTGTTATTGAGCGATTGTGAGAGAGTGTGAGATAGAGAGAGAGAGAGAGAGAGAGAGAGAGAGAGAGAGAGAGAGAGAGAGAGAGAAATACAACAGATCATGTTGCAGTTACAATCCTTTCACATACAGCTTTAACTACTTAAAGAGGAGGAGCTTCCCGAGCGCTTTTAGTTCTACTGGAGGACGATAATAATAATAATAATAATAATAATAATAATGCATAAATCACTTCATACACACATTTTTCGTATTTATTTTCTTTAAATATTTTCAAACCTGAAAATAATCGGCCGTCCGTGGGGAATGTCTTTGTATTGTTATGTTTTATTATTATGGACTAAAATAAGGACCGAATCTCTGTTACCTGAATTTCAGATTTTTCAAAGCATGTTTTTATTATATAAAATATTTTAATTTGTGCCTAATCAAATCAACAAAAAAATGTACTCTAACCTAAATTATAATTTAAACTCAATCATCTCCAATCTGAACTCTAACAAAAGGTGAAAATATGTACTAAGAGAGAAAACGACACATATAGATATAGATATATAGATATAAATATGAGAGAGGAGAGCGCAACTTTGTCTATGTGGGGAAAACACGAGACCTGAATATCTGTCATTGCACACAACTAGCCAGTGTCCTCTGTTGGTGAGATTATGTACTACAGGTCGAAAAAACATTAGACATCTAGTAGCAATTGTTTCTAAAACCACTTAAAAGTGGTTTCTTTTTCAGTATATGTGCTATTTAAACCGGAACAGCTGCGTATAGCGTTTATAAATATGGGTAAATGAAATTTGATTTACTGGAGAACTGAACATTTACGAACGGATGATGATTAGACCACGTTTATACTGAAGATAGAATATAGACGAGACCCAGCTTTGCTTGTGGATATTAATAGACTGTCGGTGAAGTATATTGTAGGCCTTTTGTCTTAGCAAAGGCTTTACAATTACTGTCTAAATATAAGCCAGAAAAGGGGAGGGAAAAAAAAACACTTTCGGTAAACAAAGATGTACGGTAACTCAACCACAGTATTACTCATGTAAGTATGGGAATATTTTTTTTTCACATGGGTAGGATTATATATTTGGAGAACCGATTTAGGGTTAGAACAATGATAAACCCAAAGTCAAGGCGAAAACAGAATTGGCTTCACTCCCTTTTAAAGACATGGCCACATGTATCTGGCTAAACCCTTAGTCAGCAAGCCGCTAACCTGTTTGGAATTTACAAAATAGCCAAGCAGCGTTACCATCGCTACAGGCTAATGCAAGCCGATATCAGCAGAGCTCTGCACAAACCGTATCTGGCTAAACCCTAAGTAAGAACAAGTTTCTCTGTTTGCTCAAAGTTTCGCTGCCAAATAGTTGCCCTCTGTAACGCCACTTGGATCATTAGTTCAATTGAGCATTGAGAATTTGTTTGTCACTGCTTGATACAACAAGACAAATGTGCTGTTTCTGCTAGGCTCTACAATAGTTTCACACGCTCTTTGTTTATTAAAAAAAAAACAACCCTAGTATTTACGACATACTGGAATCATTGACCGCGCTTTAAGTTACGAATAACACTATAAGACAGACAAAAACTGCACTACCAGGCCACAACAAAACACTGGACTGAACAAAGATTATTTGTGTACGACGATAAATAATCTTTTTTTTTTTTTTTATGACCAACACAAAGATATATCAGAATTCGGAACAATGGAGGCAGCAGAGATGTGCTTAGAGAGCGCAGTGCAACAGAGAAGATGATATACTATTCACACAACACAATGGCCGTTTAAAGACCCCTGCGGGGGTGCCGGAAAATAGTTAATGAAATAACTAAATTTAATTAGTTGTCTTTTGATTCTCATCAACGGATGGAAAACCTTGAAGTAAGTATTCTCAAACAAAGGTGGCATGAAAAGGCTAGATGGTGCTTTACAAAGTTTGGACCGAAAAATAGACCGTCCTTAAGAGTCTGGCCACACTCTCTAAAGATTCAGAGCAAACAAGAAGCAATACAACACCAAACAGTGCAGCTGACATCACTGCTACAAGTCCTCATTTGTTCACAGGGTGTTTTGTAAAAACCCATCTATGAATTTCCCCTTGGTATTTCTATTCTTGTGTCGGGTGTTGCCCGTCTTCCCTCGCTGGGAATTTCCAGGGTTTCCCAGGCTTGGATGGAGTACTGCGTGAGAGCGTGGCAGCTGCTGGTTCAGGTCAAGGACTTTGGGAGTGGAAGAAGAGGGTGGCCGGTGTGAAGAAGAGGGTGGCCGGTGTGAGGGAGAAGAGGAGAGTGTCTGGTGTGAGGGAGAAGAGGAGAGTATCTGGTGTGAGGGAGAAGAGGAGAGTGTCTGGTGTGAGGGAGAAGAGGAGAGTGTCTGGTGTGAGGGAGAAGAGGAGAGTGTCTGGTGTGAGGGAGAGGAGGGTGTCTGGTGTGAGGGAGAGGAGGGTGGCTGGTGTGAGGGAGAAGAGGGTGACTCTTGTGGGGGTTGAGGAGGTTGTCTGGTGTGAGGGGAAGAGGAGGTTGTCTGGTGTAAGGGGAAGAGGAGGGTGTCTGGGGTGAGGGAGAGGAGGGTGTCTAGTGTGAGGGGACCACCGGTGAGGAGACAGCGCTTTAGTTAAACTGTAAAAGCAAAAGAAAATAAAAACCCAACAACAATTCTGAAGGTGTATTTTGCCGTGAAGACATCCATTTGCACAGTATTGCTGTAGAAAGTAAATGGGTGGCAGGAGCCTCTTCACTGACTCGTGGAAAAGAACAGCTGTGCACGGATCGAGGGAAGCCAGTCCTTTGTTTTCCTCACAACAACTGGAATCGAGAGACGAATGTTTCTTGTCACTCGGGGCATCCAAGCAAAAGGTTCTACTGAATAGAACGTGTGGACATCCATACCTGTTTGTCAAAATATATCAGGTTCTCAAGGTAGGACCGGGATGACCGGGCTTTCTCTCAGAGCCGAAGCACAGAACAGAATTCGCACAGCGGCTAACTTCAGGAGCTAACGGTTACCTCTTTGTCAACAAGTGGTAGTGAGGTGGGGAGCGCATTCACTAATGTTTTACTGTAGGCCAGAGTAACAGATGGGCTCCAAGACAAAGCATCCGCCCCTCCCCGCACACACAGTCTGCTTATCAGGGGGGGAGGCCTTCCCCAGTCACAGCTGGGTAATACTAGATCTACATCAATTGTTTGAAAATTGCAGTTCAGAAGCAATTATGGCTTATCATGGATCGGTTTGGTGTGGGCCATAAAGTACTCCAAACCGCAAAAAAAACAAGCACATCTGCCTTTGTTCATCCTTTGTACCAACGGCTGGCAGTTCAGGTGCTAAGGGGAATACACAGTCAAGATTTACCTTCAATTTCCTTTTCAGGGCAAAACTTCAAATCCTCGCCAGAAATATGGTTTTGTTCATTACAAAACGAGGAAGACCACGGAGCTAAATTGTTCTCACATTTCTCCAGCTAACGGTTGGAGAATGGCAGCTTACAGTTAGGAGAACAAACACGATGTTTACTTGTGTCCCGACTGTTGACCTTTCGGCAGGTGTCTTCTCCAGCTGGGAGACCAGCACCAGGTGCGGAGTGGGGTGCCAGGCCAGATCTTCCACGTTTGGGTTCGGGTCCCTGTCTATGGGAGAGTCTGGGCTGCTGTTGCACGTCTACAAGTGCCAGAGGTCGCAAAGCTGAATTTACTGTGGAATGGAAAAGTGGTAAATGTTTGGAGTGATAATATCATTTTAATTTTAATTTACTGACTAAACTATCACTACAAAAGTATAGCTTTTACTTTACCTGGGGAAACCTGGACTAAAATGGAATGGTAAACTGAAGATTTATTTGTTAATGCCCTGTACTAGACTAAATTTAGGTCCAGTAACAGATCTTACGTAAGTCGTAATGTATATTAAAGTGGTCTGGTTGCTGTGGGGGGTAAAAAAAACTACGTTTCCGTGAGAGACTGGCGGTGGGCTCCTTCACAGAACTGCTAAATTGATAAGTGCAGATTCTGGAGTGCCACATGAATGGGTCAGTCCTTTGTAAACAACTACATGGCTGCCTTTTGTTCTGGTTTTCAGCTGTAAGAAACCCCGACTGAGTGTAAGCTTCAGACTCTGTGGGGAGAAGGGAACGATTTAGCACGGGGTCACAGAGTCGCAGAGTCCTTACTTTATGGCTCTGTGGGCAGGAACAGGAATAATCAACATAAGTATATATTTAGATGCTCTAACTTCCTGAGCACATGCATGTCAAAGTAAGGAGCAGTAGCAAGCAGTTATAAATTAACAAGAATTGAATCTTCCAAGCAGTCTTTTTAGGGAGAAGACTCTCTGGGAGTAATATGTATGATTTTTAAAAGCTATTGACGTTGCGTTGGATTTCAACTTGTCAAGACCGGGGGGTAGGGAAAGGCTGTCAAGCAAATACAAGAGCAGAGTTTTTGAGGAAGCCATTGGAAAGGTGCGACCTCAAAGTGAGCGGGAGCAGAAACGGAGCCGCAGGGGTGCAACCTGGGTGGGGTAGCGCTTAGCGCTTAGCGTCGTAGCTTAGCGCTTAGCGCCGTAGCACCCGGGATGTTGTGATATGGCCGTGTAGGTGATTGCCATTCCACCACCGATGGCTCAGACATGACAGCCGACGAGGATTGCTGCCAGTATGGCGAGATACCCAGAGCCGCACTGTGACGAAGAGAGATAATCCATCACAGAGAAGGGGCTTGTTCCACTGGCCCTGGGGCAGGAGATCTGGACACAGCAGGTGCTCCAAAAGACAGGAAGAACCACGGGTGGTCAGACTGAGCCCTCCTGGGAAGGCAGTGCATCTGTGTGTGAGGGGGAGGGGAAGGGGGGAGGGGGGTTGGTTTGACAGCAAATTGACCCTCATCTGGAACAGTGGTTCTCAACCTTGGCAGGGTTTCTGGGCTAGGGTGAGAGGGAATTGGTAGGGTTTCTGGGGCTAGGGTGAGAGGGAATTGGTAGGGTTTTTCTTGGTTTGTCAGTGTCCCCTGCTTGTGTTAATAATTTCCCCCCAATGGAATTTATGAGGTTGGGTTAACTTCCGGGTCTGTTATGCCGGAGATTCTGGGAGATTCCAGTCACGGAAACTTAGTGCTTTTGTTGAAATTCCTCTGTTGATCATTGACTGGTCACTTGTGTATGAAAGCCTGCCCCCCGCAGGTATGCATGGGTATGTGCCTGATCCTTAGATATGGCCGTGGAGACAATGCGGATCGTTCACCGTCATCTATGCTACACTGGTGAAATGATCGAAGAAGTACAGGTTAAATCTTCAGCACTAGACATTAACTCCTCAGCGCAGAGGTTCAGATCTGGACGGATGTGGGGCTGTCCTGGGTGCGAGGGGACAACCCGGGGGGCTGAGGGGCTGCTGTTGCTAAGCATCCCCGATGTGTCAGGGTGTGCTTTGGTATTCTTCCACAGTTGTAAGAGCGTGGCCAAAGGAGGGGTCTTCTGTGCGCTGGAATTCGGTGCGGGAGGGGCGGATTGTCGTGAGAGGATTTACTGAGTCACGGGATTTGTTAAAAACGGGGGGGGGGGGGGCTTTTCCTGACAGGTTCTGAGAATAGGAGAACCTGGGAGGAGCGGGAAGAGGGGTGCATCCGTACACATCTCACCCAGCTAACCTGGGGGTCAGGCCGCAGTGAAGACTTCCTGTTTTCTAACAGGGTTTCAACAGAAGTGCACGCTTCCTTACGAAAAAATGCCTGCTACACTCCTAGCTTTGAATCCAAGTAAATGTTCTTTCCTCTTTCCCTTCCGAAATACCAAAAACAAACATTTAGAGTTGAGCAACTAGCCCCTGCGTGTAAAAGCTACGTGTGACACCTTCAAAGCCACATAGCGTATTTAGTAAATTGCTATGACAAAGTAAATTTAATAGAAAATCTAAAAATACAAAAAATACCAAAATTCTTTAATTCGTATCCATGCCGTTCTCCACTCAATAGCCAGGAGTTCCATGACCTGGGAGGAAAATTCAAGGACAAGAGCTATTGATTATAAATTTCTTTACATTTTTTATTATCCTTCTCCCAGGTCTTTGTGTACAGAATGGTAGCACAAGACGACCCAACAGAATGTGGTACTCCACATGGGTATTTGAAAACAGAGAAGACTGTGACAAAGATGGACAGACCATTTGCTGAGCCAGTAACATTGAGGGACAGCCCCAGCGTGATGAAGGAGCAAGTCCCGCAGGGATCTAACTCTGCAGGGTGAGGTGTCACATGTTCAGGTACTCCAGCACGAAGACCTGCAGGATCTTGTTGAGGTTCTGGATGGTGGGCTGGTCCAGGTTCTGTTCGTCGTCGTCGAAGGTGTGCCACACAGAGGGGAATGGCGTTGGAATAAGATGAAGGATTCGCACCCCTGTCAGACCAGGACATCGCTGCCATCAGCATCCTCCACCAAAACTGACACCATCCAAGTCTCAAGAAAAGGGAACTACTTATGTTCTTATCTGGACTCTAGGGGGCGTCACCCTTACCTGTACTACTTTACTATGCTTACTAGTTATACTTTGTAGTTCCTGGCCCATTTATTTTTAGTTTTACTTAATATTGTGTAAGTGTTGCTCTAGGTAGAGGTGTCTGTAAAACAAGTAAGAAAGTAAATACCTGACTACATAGTTACTAATAAACACAGGATAAGTGTTGTTATTCAGTGAAAACACAGTTAGTGCTGGTCTAAGCGCTAACTGTGGAGTGAGAGTTTACCCTTCTGAAGGAAAGGCTTGTGGTCATCCTCCACAGGGCCGACCGGAAGACCTGGCCAGAAGTATTGGGTCTCCATCGGGTGGTCCACCAGCTGGTCCATGCTGTGTAGCCGACGCTCTGCAAGGGTATGGTCAGCAAGATGAGGGAATGGATATCAAGGTCAGGTTACGGTCAGCGAGGCGAGGTTACGCTCAGAGGAGTGAGGGAACGGTCAGCGAGGTGAGGGTATGGATATCAAAGTCAGGTTACGGTCAGCGAGGTGAGGTTACGCTCAGAGGAGTGAGGGAACGGTCAGCGAGGTGAGGGTATGGATATCAAAGTCAGGTTACGGTCAGCGAGGTGAGGTTACGCTCAGAGGAGTGAGGGAACGGTCAGCGAGGTGAGGGTATGGATATCAAGGTCAGGTTACGGTCAGCGAGGTGAGGGAATAGCCAGCAAGGTGAGGGTTTGGATATCTGGGTGAGGTTGTGGTCAGCATGGTGAGGATATAAATATAGAGATGTGGTCAGGGTCAGCAAGGTGAGGGTAGGGCTACCGAACACCAAACACCCAGGTACAGAAATCCTTCCACCTGCTTCACAGATTGGGACACAAGCCGCGCAGGTCAACGGCCGCTGTTCAGACAAACCGAAGCTCCTCGGGATGGAACTGAGCCAATCGGGGCGGAACAACAAAACCCACACACCCCTGGAGCAACTGGAAACACTAGAGCAGGAGATGGGTGCAGTTCTCACCGATGTTCTGCAGGCGGCCCAGCCACTTGGCCGTGTTGGGGAACTGGCTGCCGAAGCGGGGCGTGGGGGCCCCAATCAGGTCCAGCAGCACAAACAAATCCTGGGCGAGAGGAGGGAGGGAGAGTCTGGCTGCATGCTGCGTGCTGCGGGCGGCTGAATCGGTGTCGAGTTTACCTAGCCCGGAGATAACGCCTGCCACCCAACTCCCACACACCGCGTCACCACTGCCCCAGCTCTCCTCATCACTAACCCCACTGGAAAACGTGCAGATGAGGCTGGTTTAATCCATACCTTTCTGTTTTACTAGACAATTGTTTTTGCTGTCACTCCGTAGCTAGGATAAATGATAAGAGGACTGCCTGCAACATGCAATAATAAACATTCTTTGCTTGACTGGACCCTTCAGTTTATGCTCGCGATACGGACAGAGGGATGGCAATGAAGAATGTAGTTCTGTCAATTCTGACAGCCTAATCTGACCTTTCCCCTCAAATGGATGTCCATTATCTACCAAAGAGGGATGTCGTATTCTACCGCAGCGTGCGTTGCTAATTTAGTTAACTGATAAAAGACCGTGTGAGCGGTCTGCGGGACGGTTATGAGAGCGTCAAAAGGGCAGCTACGGTGTGTGGAATCTCACGATGCCATGCAGCTGGTTGGTGTCCAAGGCGCTGGGTGGGTGGGCAGTTTTCTCCATCTTTTCTGCCAGGTGGCGCGAGCCGTACAGGGAGTCAGTGGCTGTCCACTGGAACAGCGCCTCCTCGCCATCGAAAAAGAGCAGCTGCAGAGACAGGTCCGGGTTGGAGGTCTGAGTGGGGAGAGAGTCACAAAGACCAGGCTCATCTTCTCAGCTTGTCTGCCCCCTTGTGGCACATGCGGGGAACTGCTTTTCTTTATCGCTGAAAGAACACGATCTGTGGCCACCACTATTTTGCTTATGTCTGCTGCCATAGTTTATTCCTGCTGTGACTAAATGAACGGAGTTCATTTTACTCTGCCTTGCTTGTCAGCTTATATCTATATTCTGCTTTACTTGAGTGTCCCCCCCAAAAGAGGGGCATCCTCTCCAGCTTAAAAATGACCAATCAAAAGCAGTAAATGCACTGTTGCTCATGGTAACCAGATTCACTCCAGAGTGTATACTGCCACCTGCTGGTACAGATTTGACACTGCTTCACTGCCAAACTCCGAACATGATTAATACATGGTAATACAGTATTAACACAAAGGCTGATGGTAACTGCACCTTCTAGGAGCGTAGTAACTATCAGCCTTCATAACATTGACATTTAGCAAAGTATGAAGGGCCAGTTGAATGTTCCTGAAAGTGTGAATTTCCACGAGAGTTAGAAGTATCCTATGACTATATACAAGACTGTACGACAATATGAAAACCCATTTCCCTCACCTTCATATTCTCTAATAAGGTTACTTCTGTTTACTTATTGTGATATTTATGCTTAGATTATAATGGCGAGAGTTTGAGCAAGTTAAGGATGTTTATTGATGTTATCTCTTTGCAAGCATTGGTCTTTATGCCTGCTTTCAGTAACTGTCACTAGGGCAAGATAGCTCAGTTTAATAATGCACTTCAACCCCTAAAACTACAGCACTTTTTTACATCGCAATCTGGATATGAGCGTCTGCTAAATGCCAAAAATGTTTTAAAAAAAATGTAAATGTAATAATGATCTCCCCGTTTCTATTCAAGCGTGGGAAAAAACCCCCCAAAAAACAGTGATAGACACAGAGGCGGGCGATTCAGCGGTGTTCTATTTGTTGAGCGGGGGGCGGGGGGAGTTGGTGTCACTGACTGCACTGTCAAACAAACATGTCCTCTGACCCACCCTGTCACTCAGCAACCAGGGCTGGGGCAGCGATGGAAGGTTCAGCGGGAGCCAATGCCCTTGGCCATTTTTCTGTCTTCACTTGACAGGGAGTCAGAGACACACACAGTGAAATCACTGCCATGAAGTCATTTTCTTTACATCCTTTTGGGCTGTGACAACTGCAGAGCACCTCAACTGAACTGAATTCACATTTATATTACGCCCCTGTCCTGGGTGCACCCTGGTCCTTCACATTTATATTACGCCCCTGTCCTGGGTGCTCCCTGGTCCTTCACATTTATATTACGCCCCTGTCCTAGGTGCACCCTGGTCCTTCACATTTATATTACGTCCCTGTCCTAGGTGCACCCTGGTCCTGTGAACACTAACTTTGGTACGGACCAAGCCTTTCGGCAAAACCAATTGTAGTTGAGTATAGGTTTTTGTAAACAACGAGCTAAAACAATAGCGTTTCCACGGAGATAAGGAACAGCCTGCGATTGGAGGGTTTATGCAGGCCGTGGGATCAGCAGCAGCATCCTCACCTTGAGAGTCTTCAGCTCCTGGTCCAGGGCCCTGGCCAGCTCAAGCAGCATGGAACAGGGCACCGCCGAATCCGTGGCCCCCAGGAACTCGCGCCCGTGCCACTGGGGCGGGTAATACTTGGAGTCGTAGTGACAGGCCAACACCAGGCGTCGCTTGGCGGCTGGATTGAGGGTGGCGATTATGTTGGTGAAAGTCATGTGACCATAGGGAGTATAGGCCTGGAAGCTGTCCTTCTCCACGTCCCAGCCGGCCTTGAGAGCCTGCAAGGTGCTTATGATGTGCTGGGGAAACAAACAGGTCGGACAAATTCAGCAACCGAAGGAGAAGAACGGAGAAACGTGTGCTGATGACAACACGAACGCCAAAGGAGACACGCATAAACACCTCTGCGTTTCCTACATAAAGACAGCCCCTTGACTTATGTGCATCGCCCGGGGGCCCTGGGATTGGAAAACAAGTTTACAGTAGGGCCGTGGTAATTACATACTACCGGCCATGCCAGCAGGCAGTGGTTGGAGTAGGTAGCATGTCCAGGTCTGCACCGCTGACCTTCTGTACGGAGAGGCTGCCCGCGGAGCTGGGGTATCGGGGAACCAGCATGGTACGAAGGTCCTTCTGCCACATGCGGGCCAGGTCCGTGTTAGAAAGCACCCGGGTGATGTCGTCTGCGGCCAGGGTGCTTGGCTTGTGGTACAGCTGAGGGTCAAGGAAGCAGAAGGACCGTAAACAAGGCTACGCCCAACGCTCTCCGTGCAGCAACCATGCCCATGTTGGGGTTCTCTCGCCGGAGGGAGGAGTGAGCTCTGCATGCAATTTTTAAAAGTTAATAACTGAAGCGATTGTTGGCAGCGGGACTCCATTTCCTGGTTACATGCAATTTAGTTGCTTAGCAGATGCGTTTATCAAAAAAAAAAAAAAAAAAAAAAATCCCAGCTTACAAATTCATCCACTTGTACAGATGGATATTTACTGAAGCAGATAAATATGATTCAACAGCTGGGGAGGGACTTGAACCTGCAACCATGGTTACAAGCCTGCCACCTTAGCTACCACACCACCAGCAGTAAAGGACGCTTTGGGCTGAGATGATGAGCTCTAAGACCGGCGTTGAGCTGATGGCGACTCCTGATCATGTGTTGGTTAAAGGACTAGATGTCTGACCAAAAGGGTGCAGGTTTGAATACATGGTGAGTTAAAATACCAACACTGGTTGAGTCATCTTGGGTTAGCAACCACATAATGCAATGCAATCACGTAATGCAATGTAATCACGTAATGCAATCTTCTGTAGCCAATACAAAGGTAAGGGATATCTTTCTGAAGCATGTCCTCTCAACCTGTGGCAGCCCTTATTAACCGTGTTAAATACCGTGTTAATAACCGCGTTAATGTCTCCATGTGGAATATGTGCAGGTGTCTTCATGGGAACATGAATGCCATAAAACCAGAGACAGGAAAACAGCGATCAGCATTTCAGCTGTTCTGCTGTTACACTGACTCACCAACTGAGGCCTTCAGACCATTATAATCCAATGTCTTGGTGGTAATCGTTCCATAATCTCCTCATTACTCACCATTAGTTCAACCTTTCACTGAGTTCAGCACAAACTCAGTCATAAAGAGAGCCGTGACTAACATGTACCACCATGTTCCATCGTGACCTGGGTCATAAAATATGAATTCCAAATGGGTACGTTTTTCCGCATGATAAGACTATTAACATTTTTGCTACGCGTGTTCGTATTTCCAGTGTAGCACTGACGTTTCAATTTGTTAAAAGCTATCATGGTTCCATCTTCAGGACGCATTGCCAGTCAAACGACTGTGGCTAAATTATTAACTGTCGCAGTCCAAACCTCAAAGTGGATCAGCGCTCCGCGTACCTTTACCACACAGACGGACTTCAGGAGCAAATTATTACAGCAAACGAGTGGGAGCCGCGGCCTGACAGAGATGACAACAGCAGAGAGCTAATTAATGGCCTTGGATAATTATTCCTCCATCCTAAACCTCTTCCTCTTCATCTCCCCCGCCACTGATACAGTCTCTGCTTCATCACAGCCCTGTGAAATTCACGACACCCCAAAGATAATACACCCCAGGAAGGTTTTTTATTACAGACCCACAGGCGTAAAAACGGCATTGGTATATTCACCTTGCATTGCAACATTATGATTTGTTGTTGACCCAGCAGCAAGCACACAGATGAACAAGTTAATTCTTGTTCCTAATCAGAGGGATGATATATGAACACCAGATGGGATGTCATGTGGTTTCACAATACAGCTCAGGGGTCAAAATCTCAGCCTTAGTGTATCTACTATCTACTTCTATTTAATTTTGTGCATTGCAACATTCACCAGGCACAATAGTCAAACATATTGGAGGGTGGTTAAATCAGAAACAGAATGGGCTGCTAATAAAATAACTTACCTTTACAATGCAAACCTTATTCCTGCAATACATTGTCCTTCCTGAAGCCTAACCTCGAGCGTTGGCGGAGATCTACATCCTGTAATGTACTGTATCAGTTCTGCATATAATTACACAAGCTCTGCAGAATTACATGTTGCGGTGACAAAACTGACCCAAGACCAGATCTGCAAATCTTTCGGCTTTCAAATGCAGTAGTCTCGACTATCAATGTCAGGCTGTGATTTATGGAAAGAAAACAGGCACCACCTGGGAGGAAGACAACCGAGGAAAGACAACATCGATCTTTATATCACCGTGCTTTATATCACCGTGCATGGACAGCGTGGAGTTTTGTTTGTTTGCAAAGGTGTGTTGTGCTCACGTGAAGCGTTGCAGAGCTACAGGTTGCCTAAGAGACTGTTGGACATCCAGGGAAGTGAGACGGATCGCAAACTGACTGACAGGTGGCAGGGTATCCTAACCATAACCATCTCTAAAATGCAGGAGTTCTGGAGATTCCTTCCTACTGTGGCTCTAATGCATATCTAATGTGTTCATTCGTTTCATTGTCAAAATTGTTCATTTGGAACATGCATCTGGGTCCTCTTGGGACGCTGTGCTGCCACTCAAACAAACAAAGACTCTACACCAGAGTTAAAGAGGTGTATTGCTCTGGATCTATAAATATCAAAGATGTACTATTGGAAGATCAATGACGATAACAGTGCTGCCATAGCAACAGGACAAAGAGAAGACAAGACGAAACTGGCATTGGGGTATGCTTTCCTTACCACCCATTGAAATGTAGTTAAAATGTTAGCGAAACCACAGTAGAAAAGACACAGCCTCCAGCTAATGGAATCCTTACGTGTTTAAGGCAATCCAAGACGTATAAAGAAAGACGGAGAGCTCTACTAGCCCGTATACCTCAGACAGTATTTCATTAGAAACAACATTTAAAGTATACCACGATTAATGTAAAATACACTGAAAATTATTTTATATTTGCAAAATGTATAATGGTCTGGTAATTACCCAGATGGCACCAGAATTTGTTTATCAGGTCAATATATATATATATATATATATATTGTTTAGATTTTTAAAATTATATATAATAAAAAAAATGCAAACAAGCATCTGCAAAGCCAAAATACGCATAAACATCTCGAATATATTACCACGGGACATTGAATATTTTATATACTTTTTTAAAAAGCTTAATGTTTAACTTAATTGGTTTGTCTTATAAATTACATTTCCAAGGAAATAAGAAAACACCCCCAAAATCCAGTCTCTTAGGTCACAGCCAATAATTGTAAATTGCGATTCCGCGTCGGCTACCTTTTCCTGCGTCCACGGTTTCTTGCCTGCCTGTCCATTTATCGGGCTGACGAGCGTCACAGAAATCCCAATTATGTATAAGAAACGTATGCTAGGAGTACAACGCCGTTCAGCCATCTCTGGGCTCCACACTCAACACGTTCTCTCCTCCGTCTCTGCTCGTGAGATCATGTGAGGAACTTTAAGGCAGGACCCGGGGAGTCCGTTTGCGCGTGCACAGATTATTCAGACCCGCGGGCGCAACAGTGTACTCTGGAGACTGAAGTTGCAAATCCCCAACCACTCCGGGTTCTTGCCTTTCTCGCTCCAGGTTTTCCGTACAACAATACTTGTTGGTCCATGTTTTATTAATTAATATTGACTCAGTCTATTATCCATTTATTAGAATATTATATAGCATTTGTCGCAATTATAATTATACAGCGCAATAAAGAGGGTGTTATACCAACAGCCATGTACAAGTGCAATTATTAAAAATACACGTTTGTGATATTTAACAAGAACGGAAAAAAACATTTAAAAACTTATAAAACCGATTACAAGTAATATATCTTTAAAATAAACGTGCCAGAATTAAGTTCTTGTTTCTTTTAGAGTACGTCGTATCATTGTCACATGACACAACGCTCCATTAACACGTGGTTATAAGCCACGTGGGTCCCGATTGTAGTCCAGGAAGTTCGCAATCATTTCTATTACACCCGCAAATATCTAAAAGTAGTTTGTTTATTTCAGATAAAGTATTTCATACTCGTATTATAACAGTCTGGAAACCGGAGGAGTTGCTGAAAAACAATGGAGGACGAGGTTTTTAGTTTGAAGGAGCGACTGATGGAAAAGGAAAGAGAGATTGCCGTTTTAAAGGATAAATTAGCACATTTACAAAAGGTAGACATGCTGTGATATTTCTGTTTACTCAGATATGGAATCTTACGGGTGTTTATAATAACGTGACTGCTGCTACGTGTACTGTATGAGATGGAGTACAGCGAACCCCGAGTAGTTAATAAATATTAAAATATGAAATAATTCCCTCACGCATTTACCTCATGCAATAATTTCTAATAAGAATAACATGCGATAACTGGGCAATATCGAATTTTTCACGTATACTCAGAAGCGCGTTCGCTTTCTTTCTTCGTTCAGATTCGCTCTTTTTTGTGTGCCAGGTAACAGAGACCAAAGATTCGTTTATCGAGTTACAGGGAAAAGTCTCTGCCCTCCCACCTCTGCCGTCAAAGACAGTTCTGTCCAATGAAGATATCATGAGGTACAGCAGGCAACTTCTCGTTCCAACGCTTGGTGTGAAAGGTATTCATATTTCCAGTGACTAACGCCGATAACTACACAATAAAACATGTTATAAAAATAAAATTAAAAAAATCCACACACAGATCTCTAAACTCCGACATTGTTGCTGTCGCAGATCTGCATATTTTTTTTTTCATCGTTCACCTGATCAAATGCGTTTGCGGAATGCTGTGCGTGTGTGTGACGTCACGTGCGTTTGTATTTCGGCGACGGGCACATTTTTGGCTCCCTGTCGGACCGTGACGAGTGCTGAGCCGCTTTTCTGTTTGCAGGCCAGCTGCGGCTGTCCAACACCTCCGTGTTGGTGGTGGGCTGCGGCGGACTGGGCTGCCCTCTGGCTCAGTACCTAGCGGCGGCTGGAGTAGGTAGGTTGGGGCATGTGCTGGAAAATTGCCGAGAAGGGCTCCTTCTCATACTCAGAGTTTCCAGGGCTTATAATTGATATAATGAAGTCGTTTTATGTTAAAGTCCCTGTTTAGTTATTATTGAGTTGCTCAGCAGGCAGTCCTATCCCGGTGCCAGTTACAGGGCTGGATATTTACTAAAACAATATGGCACACTGAAACGATTCTGCGTGTTCAGTACCCTGCATAGGCGTGAAACGCTAAGGCTTGGGCATGGACCACAACCTTTGTTCGTTTATTTAACAGTCTGATACATTGACCAGGACACCTGACAGTTGTATTGTGTAGCGTCGTTTTGCAGGGTAACATTTCTTTGTGCTGTGCCCAGGGCCTGTTACAGCATCTCTCTCAGACACTTTTGTCTGTGCTGTGCCCACGGCCTGTTACAGCGTCTCTCTCAGACACTTTTGTCTGTGCTGTGCCCAGGGCCTGTTACAGCGTCTCTCTCAGACAC
>JAOYSI010000134.1:0-17075 GCA_025775065.1 Hiodon alosoides | reverse complement strand
ACACAAAGACCTGGAGGGAGGGAGGGACAGAGCTGGTGAGGACTATCACCAGGAACACAAAGACCTGGAGGGAGGGAGGGACAGAGCTGGTGAGGACTATCACCAGGAACACAAAGACCTGGAGGGAGGGAGGGTAAACATACAGCACAGCCGGCCAACAGAGATAGGGTCACTAAGAGACAAGGCATTAGCCGGGGTCAGAAACAGGTCGATACTGGAAGTATGACCATAGACATGGAGGAGAAGAAGAGAGAGAGAGCGCCACACGGGACTGTAAACTCGGATATTCAAAAGGCATTTCCGTAACGGAAACCGACGGAAACGGAGAGCAACAACTTCCAGCTTACCACTCCGAACCAGCGAGTGAGGTTGTCCACCAGCCAGTAGACGGGCTCGAAGAGGGAGTCCAGAACCACGTCGGAGTTGAAGAGGCTGTTGAAGCACAGGGACTTGAGAAGCAGCTTACTGTAGTTCCAGAGCTGGGTCAGCTGTGTCGGTTTCCCCCGTCCCGTCCTGGGGCAGGGCCGCAAGCAGCGCAGGAACAGGCGCATGGCTGAGGAGAACAGCCGCCTCCGGCTGGTCATTCCCCCTGCAGCGGTCAGAGACGGTCACCGTGAGGCCCCCGCCAACGGTCACCCTGCAACGGTCAGAGACGGTCACCCTGAGGACCCCGCCAACGGTCACCCTGCAACGGTCAGAGACGGTCACCCTGAGGACCCCGCCAACGGTCCCCTGCAACGGTCAGAGACGGTCACCCTGAGGCCTCTGCGAACGGTCACCGTGAGGCCCCCGTGAACGGTCCCCAGCAACGGTCTAAGACGGTGACCCTGAGGCCCTTTTCACAGAGAGACAGTCACACCAATACCCTGTAATCATCTCCAAGCTCCACAGAGCTCCACAGAGGGTCACATTGTCACCCTACAAACATGTCCAAGCAGAGCGTATAGACCATATGTCCCATAAATGTCCCCTAACCCTGCCTCCCCTCACTTCACAGCCTGCCTAAATCTCCCAATTTCCAGGTACACCCTACCTTCTCAAGAGAGTCATAGTAATAAAGAAGAGTGTGGAATACTCTTTATAACCATGGCAGTGATGGCACATCGAGGCCATCGAGTAAAAGAATCTCTCTTCTCAAAATTTCATGAGCAACACACTTCCCTTGTATTGCTATCATGGAAATCACATCAGGATAAAAAAGACCGGGTGATTCAGCAGGAGGGACATTTCTCAAGGAGAGAATTGGTGGACATCTGACACAGGTATCAGTTCCTTTAAGTGCGTATTCATTACGCAGCTACTTAGTAGACTGGCATGAGGTGCCCCCTTATCAAAGGTTTCTCCAGAACACCCCCTTATTAATTAAGCAAAACTGAGTGCAGTATTAACTTACAAGCCTACGAATAGCTCTTTCTCGGTTTCTCCAGTGTGTTGGTGATTAATAGTTCATGTCTGGACTTAACATGGCTGACAGCTGGCAATATGCCTGGACTTCTGTTACTACTGCAAGCTAATTACGCTGAAAGAGAACAGGATCCCAATAAGCAGCTCTGGTGGACTGATAAACTCATCAGGCCCTGGTATAACCCCGGAAGGCTAACACCGGCGAATTTAACACGCCCAGTTACTAGAATCGAAAAACTTCTCGGATCACCAGGGATGATCTCCAGATTCTCCTGGTGAAGCTTTCATTCCGTTTGAGTTGTGGAGCCGGGTCTGATCGCCCCTCTCTCCCCGTGAACACAGGCTGCAGAAAACGTGGGCGTCCCCCTACTGGCATGACACAGCCCTCTCTTCCAGATCAACATTACATTCGTGAGTCTTGCAGTCTCTTGTGCGCAGTATTTGCCCACGACATGGAAACAGAAGCAGAGCACGAGGTCTTCATCAGGAAGTGGCAAGAACTGGCAACAGTTTTGACTGTGGCAACTGCCCTCCCCCTAGTGGTCACAGCGTAAAAGAACGCATAGGTCTATCAGGCTATAGGCATTGCTCCGTCCAATTTTTACTTTTTCCAAACTCAAGTCGGACTAAGGCTATAACTGCTCATTTAAGGGACCAGTGGGTATTATGATCTGCCATCTGCCAGCAATGTACACCCGTCCCGAAACTTCAGGGCTCTGTCATACTGACGGACCAAAAAGAGAAAGTGGTATCAGTGAGGTTGTTTCAGACAACTTAGGAGGGATGTTGCGTGTAGCTTCAAAAGATGATTGAGGAAGCGCAGGGTTTCCGTAAACACAGCTGTACATTTTTTAATCTGTGGTTTATTTTTGTTAACTGGAACAATCCTGTCAGCTTATGCCTGGCCTTTAGTTATCTAACTGGACAATACATAGCATGAAAAATCTGAAAGGCAACTACTTCGGCTATATTTTCAAACCCGTCACGACACGTCAAGTCACGTAAAACAACAATGACACGACATAGGGGTCTCAAATGATCTCTGAGGCCTGATCTCAGTGAGGGGCGTACATTCCTTCCAGCGAGGAACTAAAAACACGAGAACCGAAGAGGAACTACAGGTATATTACTTGATTTTTTTTATTCTGTAATGTCTCTAGATGCGGCTTGTATTTTGAATATAAAAATTATATATATACAAAATATAAAGATTTAAATCAATCAAATCCGCCAGACACAAATGTAGCCAACATAGATTCCAATGCGTTTCGACAAACTGTAGCCTATTGATATGGAACACCTCACTCGCAGGCATTTATAACAACTGTACAATTGTTCCATTTCGAATCAACGTTAACTCGATAGCTGTGGCCAATTCAGACAGTGGCTAGCTACGTAATTGCATATAACGTTAGTCCTGTCAAATACGCCGACACCCTGCACAGAAAATCCCACGCGTGGCTATTTTAGTGAGAAATGTATCTCTAATCTTTTAAAACAAGTGAGGCCATTGGTAAACGATGGGCACTGCGTAACTGGAATACGAATTAAACAGGAAGATGTAAGTATCAAATGTTAATACCAGACATCAGAAAAGAAAACAATAGGTTAGACCATCAAGGTTCAGACACTACGACAATGCACACTAGCGTTAGTTCTTCCACCCAAAACTATACTTTAGCATAAAAACTATCATTTTTAAATATACGCTAACTACCTAAGATTAGCATTGCGAATATATTACTCACAATAGGAAAAACCCACCTGCCACTGATGTTCCTCTGACTATTTGTAACCGGCCTCTCAAGTCATATTCATTCTAGAGAAACGTTCTGCCTCCGAGGTTTCGGTGGCGAATACCAGTATTTGAAACGGCGGTACCACTTTTTCCTCTTCCGACTCAACAGTATACTGCGCATGCTTACGATTACAACGTTCCCAGGGAACAGTGTGTATGCCAAATAAAAATTGGAAAAAGATATTACTCTGACGTTATTTGCTTACAAAATCTACCATAAGGCTAGGGCGCATTGTTTAAAGTTCCAATAGCGCAATTAATAAGCTTTCCAAGAAGACTTGCAAAGACTACTGGGACATGTAGTCAATTTTCATTGCCACCTCGTGTCGACGCGACTGCTTAGAAAAAACAACAATCTCTTAATTTTACTGTTCTTGGACTGTGTTGTAGAATGTCTTTCAGTTTCAATTTTGATGTTAATGTGGAAAAGAATAAATCCAGTGACCAGGATACAATTCAGACGATGGTTAAAGCAAAGGACGACCATTCGACTGACGCAGTATGTATAATGTTACAGGATTGTCACTGCGTTAAAATGTTTTTTTTTGGGGGGGTTTTGTTTGCGACTATGCATTGCTAATTAATTTGTCTGCGACATATGGCTAATTATTTGCTTATTTGGTTGCCTAAAAACAGAATCTATATAGTTTGTATTGCCTGTACAACAGTGTTGTTTTTAAACGTTGGCTAACTGTAGCTAAACCTTTCAGGTTTACGTAAGGATGTGCATTTACTAATGCAACGAAATACCACTCCGCTAAAAATGTGCTGCATGTTTGTCATATTTCAGAGAGATGTTGCAGACGGTACTGAACAAAGAGTGAAAGAAGCCAAAGAGCATAGACCTCCTCCGAATCACCAGTCCCTCCTGGAGGACAGCGTTTGCGAGACCTACAGCCTGGGGTCTTTGCCTCCACTTCGTTACCACAACGAGAGCGTACTGGAACAAACGGCCGCAGAGCGGGTGGACAGCGAGAAGATCCTTACACAGACAGTAGCACTGCACTCAGACCTAATCTCCAGGATATATGAGGGTGGTCTGAAGATTTGGGAGTGCACCTACGATTTCCTCGAGTACGTTGAGAGCGAAGGCGTGACGTTCGCTGGCAAAAGGGTGTTGGATTTGGGCTGTGGGGCTGGTTTATTGGGCATCACTGCACTGAAGATGGGAGCCAGAGAGGTACATTTCCAGGATTACAACAGCACAGTGATCGAACAGTTGACTTTACCCAACGTTCTGCTGAACTGCGACGATGAAGATGACAAGCAGGAGGAGGAGGATGGTGATGGGAGCCCTTTACCGAAGCGAACAAAAGACGCGTCAGAGGAGTCAGATCTGGCCAAATGCAGGTTTTATTCCGGCGACTGGACTTCCTTTCTCCCCCTGATGCTCAGCGGTGACCCACCACCAAAATATGACCTGATCCTCACGTCCGAGACCATCTACAATACAGCGTATTACCCCGCGCTGCATGAGGTTTTTCACAAACTCCTGGCCCAAGACGGCCTTGTTTACCTTGCCACAAAGGCGCACTACTTTGGAGTCGGGGGCGGTCTGCTGCTCTTTCGGAACTTTGTGGAAAAGGAGGCGGTTTTCCAACTTGAGAACCTGAAGGATGTGGAGCAGGGCCTTCAGAGACACGTGGTGGCCTTGAGCTTCAACAAAAGGGACTGAGATCATTAGCCAGGAGATCTGTCACAGCAGTCAAATCTGGTCCGTAACTGCAGAGGTACCCAATTTAAGGGCCGGAATAGAACACCTTTTTGGGAAGGTTTGCACATATGATATACATGTGAAAATGTGTTCTGCAGACACTTCAAAGAACATAATTGTAACCCACAACCTGTCTGAGTGTGTAAAAGAACAAGTGTTTATATCAAGTAAACAATGCAAAATGAGACATTTTTGTTGGTTTATTTTTGAATGACACCATTGTCCAGTGTCTTTAAAAGACTGACCTTGACGATCGTTTGCACCTTAAAAATAAAAACATTCATTTCATCTGCACTTGCTGATGTTCCTCCAGTGGCAATATTGTCTGAACAGTCCAGGGTAACCCGTTAGTCCTGCCCGACAGTTTGTGTGGGTTTGCGAAAGAAGCTGCTTGTTCCGGGAAGAAACAAATGCAAACTGTAGACTTGGGTTTCCGCTGAGGAGCCAGGAGGCCAAAGGTCATGCCTTTGCCTGGAGGTACTCAGGCTGAACCCGGGCCACCTTGCGGAACTCTTTGGCATGGGTCCGGGGACACTGCATCTCAAACCAGCTGATCGGCACCATCTGAACACCTGTGGCACAAATAAGCGAAAACGCATGAGCGACTACTGGAGACACCCCCTTTCAAGGGCAGCCAAAATCTCTTCCCCTCACTTCACTTCGAGACATATTGTTCAATTTTTATTTTTTGAAATGAAAATGTTTCCCGTAGTCACGATTCTTAAATCAGTGACAACCCTAACCCTTGACACATCCGATTGCTGATTGGCCGATTCTTTTGGTGATCGGAATGACTCGCCTGCTTCGCTGTGGGCCACCACCACACCAAGTTCATTCTCCGCCGTGGTCAGCAGGTAGTTCGACTGAACATCACCCAGGGAGATCTGAACCCCGGTCAAGGACAACGCCTGCTACTTTTAACACAATCTACATGGCAGATCGTGATCCACCAACACAACATGTGACCTTTTTAAACAAGAGAATATAAAAGGTTAACTGACACATGATCCGATTAGATCGGAAAGTCACTGGAAGATCGTCGCGGATCAGTCGGATTCAGGCAGGTGGGTGGGTTCATCCTTGGGTGACATATTTACCAACGCAATTCATCTCTGATGGTTTACATGCTTGCCCTGGTGGTTCTCACTTTTCCCAGCAAGCACTCCAAGTAAAAAGGATACCACTTTTGCAAGGACGATATCCCCAGGCCGGAAACATTTGTACGTTTCTACCTAGAACAGGGGAAGCGTTGGTTAGAAAAATTACTGACAAATGCCGTATTATGGTCATACAGATCATGCAACAGCTAAATGTAAAATATTTCTGTAGCAATTTTAACATTTACCGGTCAACAGCAACACTAAGCATCACGAATAAACATTAAATGGTCATACCTTGTCTTTCTCCGTTGCTCTCACATCTTCTCTCCTGTGGAAACACACTGGCCGTCACAATTCCGTACGCAGCGCTTTCTGCAGTAAAAGCGGTCCCAATCAGGCTACATTTACTGAGACGATACACAACGCCATCCTGGTACAGTAGCTACCTGATTGTTCCTCTGAATCTGTCCTTCAGGGGTGTGGCGCCAACATAAAGAATGTGGACTTTAGCGAACCTTGGGTTAATGCTAGTCACCTTGAAAGGAAAAAATAAAAATACCTTGCATTTACCGTAACCTTTACATTAACGGCACACAAAGTACACCTCTCCCAGCCACTACACTAAAATACAAATTTGAAGACAGGCAGCCACCAGCTCCCCTACCTTGCAAGTAACGATAGCGCCAACATCTGGTAAAAGCTGTGCTTCCGCTTCTTTCACCACAGATATCACAGGCAGCTGAAACGCAAACGATCCAGGTTACAGTGACAAGGCTTGCCAGTATCCAGCGATTGTAAAATTGACTCCTAGCCGTCACCATATGACACACCTCTTCTCCCGCGTTCTTCCGCAGCACGTAGCCGGCGAGCGTAGCAAAGACGCAGCCATGTCGCAAGTGCGTGCCCGTGCCGGCAACGCAGTCTTCTACGCTGCAAAGCCGTTCGCCTGCGGGAGACAAGGCCTGGCTTAGCAGGTATTAAGATAACAAATTGCGGCACAATACGGTCGCCGTTAGGGCATGTCGGCATCAGTAAACTCCACAAAGCTATAAAATAAAAGTTAGTTCAGTAATTATTAACAATGATCTAATAATGAAGTTTCTATGTGTCAATCTGATCCGAAATGTAACTTTTTGAGCAATGAGGTTTGAATGTTTGCGTCTGTGACCAGTGAAACATATTCAGTAAGTACTTTCTATTGAATTTATTTTGTAATTCAAAATATAAATCCAAACGGAAAATAATTATTGTTTGTTCTAGAAAACTTTAAAAAAAAATTCCTCCAAGTTAGCGAACACGCAATCAATCCACTTAGAAATCGTGTGGTTCTATCACAAATTTAGAATATATTCCTGATGAATATTCAGAATCCACATGACCCGGTCAAACACTATCTCAACAAATTGGCTTGTTACTTCAGTAGTTTAAGGTTTATATCAACAACAAAAAAAACATGAATAATAAACGTGCCTTTGGACCTCACGTGCGTGAATAATAAAATGATTTCGTTTCAAACATATACTCTTCACAAAACAGCCTAAGAGAGCCAATTAATTAAAGCAACCAACGATAACAAATTTAAGTTTAGTTTACGTTATAGACTCACCCGGAACACACAGTCGTACAGGAGACATGCTTCCAAAAAAGACAAACCTTTCTCTCATTGGTCGTTAGAGGACGCCATATTATGTGTTAATGGTCGCTTTACGTAAGCAGACTTCTTGATACGCCATCTTTGTTGCGTCGTTGAAAATTAAATTCAGATCTTCAGATTCAGATTTGCTTTCCCCCACCTCCATATTAACATGTCCTTATTTTATAAATATGAATATTTAATTATATTTTGAGATGATCAACTATTTACTTTCTAGATCATTTAAAAGTATTAAGCAAAATAATGCCCATTTAAACATTGCATGCAACTATAATCCCCATAGATTTGGCAGGACTGCCATGTTTTTAAACAGCACGTTTATTAAATATCTTTAACAAGCAAACATGGCTTCTAATAACTCCAAACAACACTGACACTAACTTCTACCTGCAACATTTTACCAATTTTCTCATTTAAAGTCACATTCCACCTTCAAGTGTCAACAAGTTCTAAAGTTAACTTTAGAAACAGTAAAACAAAAAATAAAAACAGGACATTCTCATTTGCAGAGGAAACATTTATTAGATTTACACAGGGGGATTCACATAGATTGAATTAGTGACAAACCCAAATCTCACTTTAGCTCTTAACACAAACATGGCAACAACATCAAGCAAACACTGATTAGAAGTGTTGGGGCAGAACACTCAACACACACTCACGCACAAGGTAGAGAATGTTTATCTGCCATTATGGTTTTTCAGCATTGGACCTAAGAAGGGCCTACAGGCCCTGTGGAAGTCTAAAAGACCGCTTTGTCAGTGCAGACTTAAGCATAGAGAGCGGAGCTCGCCGCGAGTCTTACTTTGTGTTTTTAATCGTAAAGTGCTGAAAAGACCGTAGAATAATCTTTATCCATGCAGTACGTGAGGCATTTGATACATTCAAGGCGGGACGAGACTGACTGACACATCCAGGAAGCGCTGACCGCACAGACGTTTCGTTGGGGTGAATTGGGCAATCAGAGCGACAGGTGTAAACTACAGTCCCCACATAAATAAGAGGGTGGGGAGAAGGTCTTGTTTTATTTCACAGCTCTGAGAGCTGGGGGGGGGGATTCAAAGTTAAACTGGCTTTTATAACGGTGTAAAGTGATTGTTAAAAGACAGAATTGCTCTCCCCATAATACATGTGAAGTCTAGAACTAAATGTAGGACCTTCGTGTGCAATAATTTATAATCTGTAGAAACAACCCAGGCCTTAAGTAGCGGTCACCCTGACAGCTACAATAAATAAAAATATAATAAACATCTGGCTTTTAGCCCAAGGTTCCCTTTAAAAGTTATCTTCACTTCATCAAACAACTTTTATATCAGTCTATGGGTTCACCTTTAACATATTTTCATAATTTCCGTAATCCCAAAATCAAATTATCTGGGAAAAGAAGTTTAAGCACAATTTAAGTTTGCCTGTGGAATGAATCTGTTCCATATTGCTCGGGTACAGTTTAATATCTGGTCCCTAATCTGTGCTTTGTTCTACTGATTTACGTTTTACAATTTCAGCTTTGTCACACCCAAAGTGTGCCCCGGAATAAAGCACTGTCAAGACGTGAGCAGGTGGGTGGGGTACTAACCCATGAAATAAACATTATGTGCCTTGGTGTTTACTAGTGGTCCGTGTACGGAGCTCTGTGTGAGCCCCGCTGAGTGAAAGCTGTTGGAGGGGAGGGGAGAGTAGGGGAGGAGAGGAGAGGAGGAGGAGAGGAGAGGAAAGTTCTCTCTCTCTCTCTACTTCTTGGCCTTGCCCTGGGCAGCCACCGCCTCCATGGCCTTACGAACGGTCTCCTCGTCTCCCAGAAACTGCATAGGCTTCAGCGGCTTCAGGTTCTTGTCCAGCTCGTAGAGGATGGGGATCCCCGTGGGCAGGTTCAGCTCCATGATGGCTTCCTCCGACATGCCTGTTAACGAGGGTACAGCCCAGTGCTTAGGGTCAGCCGGCCTGCGCAGCTGGAAGAGAATCCGACTCGTTTAGCGCGTACCGAGGCAAAAGGAGGCAGCAGCAGCAGCACCTGGCACCTTCATCGCCGGACTGAGGAAGGAAGCGTGGTGGTGCGGTAAGGTACCTACCCTCCAAATGTTTGACGATACCCCTCAGGCTATTCCCGTGGGCAGCGATCAGCACCCTCTTGCCCTCCTTGATCTGCGGCACGATCTCTTCATTCCAGAAGGGCAGGGCTCGGGCGATGGTGTCCTTTAGGCTCTCACAGGAGGGCAGCTGGTCTTCGGTCAAGTCCGCATAGCGACGGTCCTACGAGGAAGGTGCACGTGACGGCCAGCCTGAGCGCGGAATGTTAAAAGTGCCACAGCGGATATCCAAGAGGGAGGTGAGAATTATACCAATTCCCAAGTCACGGGTACACCACGGAACCAATCTTATAATAACATTTTTTAATACCTATTTATGGCGACTGTGAAGTTCAACTAAGTGATCATTGAACATCACTTATTCATGGCTGAAGCTTCAACCCTCCTTTCAAGATCATGGGTTTTGGTGAGAGAATGAAAAATCATTTGCACAAATCTGTGGGTATAGTCTAATATGCATGCCCTTTTTTACCAGGTGGAACAGAAGTTCAGTTTGGAGAAAACTCTATGCTCATGTTCTCTTATCTCAGTCTGGCTTTTATCAATAATGACAACACATTCCCAGCATGCTCCCAGGTCTGCAGCGAGTCTGCGACTAAGCGGTTGCCATAACAATGACCTCAATGCTTGTCCACCCCACCCCCTCAAGGCCTAACACAGCGCAGGCTCACAGCGAAACCATGCCAGCTTTTCTTTGGGGAACATTACAGGACCCAATAGAGAGAAGAATATTCTGGTCAGAAAGACACACACAAAAAGAACAATCAAGTATGCAGAAAATTCTACATCTTGCAAATATATCATACATTCACCCGCAAATTATAGTTATCTCTCTAATACTAACAAGATTTATTCTGAAGGGTAGGTTCTGAAAATAACCCTTTATGTACCATTCCAGACCCACGTCATAGACCTTTTATGGCTTTTTAGTGCAGAGTTGCCGGTCACCCAGAAGAGACGGCCCTACCTTGCTGATGTTGGTGTAGAAGTCGTGCTCAGCGTCCATGGGCGGAGGAGGGGTGTCGTAGGACCGCCTCCAGATCTTCACCTGCGCCTCTCCGTGCTTGGCGGCAGTCTCAGCCTTGTTCAGCCCCGTCAGGCCGCCGTAGTGGCGCTCATTCAGCCGCCAGGTCCTGTGCACGGGCAGCCACATCTGGTCGATGCCGTCCAGCACGATCCACAGCGTGCGGATGGCCCTCTTCAACACGGAGGTGTAGCAGATGTCAAACTCGTAGCCTGCCTCTGAAAAGGGTCACCAAGAGAGGCTCGGTTTGCAAACTGCTTCTGGGGATGACAAGCGGGGCTTCGGACTTGAACCAGCAACCTTTCGGTCAACTAGGCTTGTCACCTTAACCGCTGCACTACCAGCCAACAGATTGTCACGTGACAATGGAACACACCATTGAAATTTTAAATTGTACAAATCTAAGAGCCGCAGGAAAATTATTTAGCCGACATACAAACAAGTTGTTGTCTGTACCATATAGGAACTGCACAACAGCCTTATAAACATTTTTTTATTATTAAATGAAGTAACATTAAATTATTTTCCTGTACAACGTAACTTAAAGAATAAAATATAAGTAAAACATGAATATATATATAAAATATACTGGAAAAACCTCTTAAATTAGTCATTCAGGGGTTTGTAGTACGAACTTTCGATAGGGAGAGGATGAGAAGTGCATTTCTGCTGAGATTCAAACCATTACTAAGGCTTTCCGTTTTAGCCTAACTCATCACGTTCAGAGCAGCACGTTCACACCGGTCAGTTACGCCAGACACAGCTTTTGACACAGGGAAACAGGAAATCATTTGGAACGTCGCTTGAGCACACAGCGAGGGTTTGTAACGGTTGCCATTATCGTTGTCCTCTCCCCAATTTCTACAATTCCGAACGACTGAATTCATATTAAGTTACGTTACGTTACGTTACAAAAGTCGCCATAACGACTTGTCCAAGTACCTCGTGCTTCAGTAAAGTTAATTCTGAGATACGGATGGATACCTTTCCCTTTGTGGTATTGACTATATTACAGGTATGTCAACCAACCAATCAATATTAAACATTTACCCTGGCGACCTCTAGCATTAGCTAGGTGACACGACCGGAACATTCCTCCGCTTGTTTTTTTAAGTTTAAAAGACTGCTGTGTAAAAGGTTTTCTACCAACGTTTTTCAGCTAGATCACAAGTAAGTATCTGCATATGATCAATTTCCATACGTGTTGCGTAACCTATAGTAACGCTGAAACTATGAATCACGGAAGTAGTTAAATAATTACATAAATAAATAAACAAAAAGATTTAATATGTTGATGCAAATTAAACTGTCACCTTTAAGTGCCTCTCCCCCTCTTTTCGCCTCCGCGGCTCCGGTCTCACTTAAATCGGCGTCAAACCAGCCGCAGAAGCGATTCTCCTGATTCCAGCTACTCTCGCCATGACGAATTAGCACCAGTTTGTACGCGGCCATTCTGAATTCACCGTTTTTACTTGTATATCCGGAGACTGAAAAATAACGGCGCCTTATTAAATCAGGCGAAAATATCCGCAACGACGGTATTATTCGCAGCTTAGGCGCTACGAGAGTACAGACAATTAAAGCCAACGCTGTCGCTGTAGGATATGAGCTGAGCTGTCTCGGCAGTCAGCACGTCAGTGGCGTATGGGGTCCCTACGGTTGATTTCCGCCAATGAGAATAGAGCATTCTGCAACTATTAGTCGTCGGAAGTGAAGCCGCCTGCTTCGCATATCAAGTAATGTGACCTTCAGAAGCGGTAATCGCATATAGTATTTTCTAACGGTTTAAGCAAACCACATCTAATTAAACCGTTAGAGATGGTATATAACAACTAGGACAAGGAATCAAATGGTTTTTTTTTTAAACGTTTTACTTGGCTACAAATCAAATCAAATTACAAATCAATTACAACTTCTACCTGAAACGATCAAAATACATTATGTTATTACAGTGATAAATTATTATTACTTGTGTCAGCCGAACGATTAAATTAAAGTGCTTTACTGGGCTTATTCAAATAAGTTTAAACTTAAACAGAGTTTGGATAAACTGGAAGGTGGCTTTCTAGGAATGGGGTTCTTTCTGAGCCATGTTGCTCTGGCTGTGGTTTTTTTGCGAAACTTGCAAAGTTGTTCTTTGAAATCTTGATGGAGCATCGGCACATATTCAGGGGGATCGCAGAGGTCCTGTTAAAAAAATGTGGGCACATAAGTAAAGCTAACATTTTATTTATTTTTATGCTAAAATTGAAAAAGGGAGACACATTTATAGTTTTACCGGATAGTGGAAATAAAATTCTTTATATCCTCCCTCCAGGATGTAGACTTCCGGATAAAAAAGCTGAGGGTAAACGTTGAGTCTTCGGTCTAACCTTCGCAAGTACCGACACCTGGAGGATGGTAGAGGAGGATAGATATTGAAAAGGCACCGTAACTGATCTTTCCCCTTCCCAGTTTTTTAGAAAAGCAGTTGGATTGTATTCGCTTCAGTGTTACTCGGGTACGCTGGAGACACACGCAGCGCGATCACGTGTGCTTTGTGAGTGACGGCTACCAAAAACCCTGAGCATTCTTCTTTAAGGTTGTTAAGAAGAAACGGATAGCGTTTGTGTGTGCCTGTATTTGGAGCAGTAAAGCGTGGTTAAACGTACAGCTGGGGCCCTCGCTGGGATGAGAACTCGCAGTGAAAGATTATGAGCTTCCGGGGTGTGGAGCCATTCGAGGGAAGTCTGTTCGCTGTGGGGCTATCTGGTACTCCGCTGGCGAGGGCAGTGCTGTCAGCGTCTGGGAGGGGGAGAGTCGCAGCAGGCCACGTGGGAAACCGCCCCCCAGGGGGCCGTTGGAGAACCGTAATGGGATCCTGGAACAGGGTGTTCTGCAACTGTACTTCAGAGTGGAGGTTTAATGCTCCCTACGAGGACAAATGAGGACACTTTATTAGTGGGCAGATTTGATTTAATTTTAACCGTTTGAAAGGTGAGAGGCGTGGAGAAACTGTATGTCCCAGATTACGTGCAAGGTTTTGTATCAGACATCAATGGCCTCGTATTGCCATTATCCTTTCATATGCCTTACCTTAATATGTCCCCCTTGGTACTCATATGGGTAGCGACAGTCTACGATGAGGTAGCTCTCCACAGAATTACTATGCTGTCCTCTGAGAAGAGACGCCACCTGCTGGACAAAAAAATAAATGCAGCTCAAAATCACCACTGCGGCAAATGTTAGGAATCTTGCCTTTTAAATCAGCCGTTAGCACTATGCAAAATGGCTTGAATATATAATGACTTATGTAAAAGAATGTTTATTTTTTCAGTACGCCTCTCAGAGAGTAGAATGTGACATTGTTTCACTGTGAGCGTCACGCATGACGTTTGTTCAGTGAATCTTCAAGGTAATAGAGTTACTTCCTATCTGCACAGATATTCCCCGCAGGTCCTGGTGTTCTGCGCTCTCCGTGTGGAATAGATATGGCTATAAAATAACGCACAATAACACTTAATTAGTGTAAACGGTATTCCCCGCTTCCTCCACATCTTATCGCGTCTTGGGATAGAGAATATCCTTAGCTCTTTGTCGTTATTTTCGGATTATGTGTTCCAAATGTCAAGTTTTAATCATGTTAACAATGCATCGTTGGTTATATGCTAGTTGAACAAAGATATTAAAGTACCAAGTGTTTGAAACATTGTATATATCAAGTTCTCATAATTCAATTTTCTAGGTCCCCTAAAGCTATTGAAAATCCCGGATGTCTAGTACTGTAACCCAAGGGTCACTAATGCCACACCTTGCTAAAGTCTCCAATCAGACTTCGGTCGTAAATTGCAGAATCTGGGATGTCAAAGGCCTGGCGAGAATTAAAGGGGACAGCGCGGGAGTTAGAAACGCATCTTCTGTTCACATTTTCGTTGGCCATTGTAGCGTTATCATTCACGTTATATAAAAATTAAAATTATTTAATATCCTACATGTTACATTAACATTTCAAATACCTACAACACGCATTCAGATTTTAAGAATTTAGCAGACGCTCTTATCCAGAGCGACGTACAAAAGTGCCAAAGTTAAAGGGACAAAATGCGATATTAGATAGCGAGCTAGCATGTCCTAACTTCAAGACTAATTGCATTTCAGAAAATAACTTATTAAAATGTGACGCGAACTTCATAAATCTATGGTGGTCGTTTGTCATTTTCCCTCTTTGCAAATATCAGGGGTTTTGCCCCACCAAATGGTCCGGCATGCCAGCTGCCCTTTGGTGGCTGGACGGAGGACTCCAGCTCTTTCTCCGCGGCGCATGATCTGGCTCCCGCGTTGCCGCCGAGCTCGCGAACCGGCTGGACAGCTTCACGCGCAGTCGCCTCTGCACACCGGGCAACGACAAACAGCGTCAGGGGAAAGTGTGCCCTGTGGCGGCATCCACAGTGTAAGGACAATGCAGCAGGAAGGACGAACGCCCGTGCTCTGTCAACAGTACAACCGCTTTGAAATTAAACGGAAAGTCGGAATTGAATTAGCACGTGACGTGGCGATAACGCAGACACAGAAACAAAGCGTTGGCACTGTATAACGTTTAAGAGTTCAAACGCCGATCCACTGTTTATCCTCAGCATTAAAATAGTGCCCCCTTGTGTACAGTTACCAAAGTCAATTTTCATATTCAGTGCAGGGCACTGTAACGTGAACAGATAAATAACCAGATAAAGTGTTTAATTTATGTTAACTTACCATTTTAGAAACAGAGCATCTTGGGGTGAAATAGCTACCAAAATGAGAAAATAAAAGAATTGTGCGTGGTTTATACCAAATCATGATAAACCAAACATTTAAGCATTTTAGCTTAAATTACTTAAATAACCCTATAACTAAATATTGAGAGAAGCGCTCATTTGACTCCTTAGATAATTGCTGGTGAATCTACATTTGGTTTCACTTCGGAATTAAAGTATGGAGTTTACCAACCTCTCTCCCTTCCTCTTTCCCGTTGTCCCATCTGACGTTAGTTTATCTAAAAAGAAACGTTTCCTGTTACGGATGAAAATAGATCTTGATACAGCATTTGCAAATATTTTTATAAGCAAATCGTATTTACTTTTTTAAAGTTTTCATAAATATAATTGCAGGACAAATTAAAAAAAAAAAAAGACAACGTTCGGGAAATTAAAATATTCCCCTTGACAACGTAACGGCCCGCTTTACTTTAAACGCACGATGTTAAGTCGGCTTCAGCGTCATTCCCATTATCTTGGGCGCCATCAAGCTGAGAGGAAACGCTTGCGTTAATTAAAAATTATTAACTGCAAGTCCAAACCTGTTGGCGTCCCCATCTCCTGGGGTTCACTTCTGCCCAGAGAGGGGCTAGGTGTTCGAAGCTCAGGCGTCATCTGAAGTTTTCGCCGAGGGGTGGCACTGATCGACCGAATCAAATTAGCGTCATTATCTTACAAAATATGTGTGTGAAAAAAATTATTCAAAACATTTGAATAGGCTAAAAACTGTATACGTTTAGTTCTCTTGTCTGTTAATTTGATTGCAACCAGAAACACGGTTTTCGGCTGGGTTTGGGGGGTTATACTGAACGTTCGTATTCCCTTGAACGTTGAAATGCGCGTACCTGTCATTACAATTGAGGTTTCCGAGATTTACTGACAGTTCAGATACAGGTGAAGAATATGGGTCTGGAGACAAGATCCATGAAGCTTTGTTTTGTTGCGGTAAGCCTTCCCAGGCGTTTGTAAGTTCGTTCATTCCCTCCATTTGATGTCCCTGGCGAGGTAAAATAAACATATTGTACTGTTGTATTTTAAAAGTACAACGAGTTTTTAAAAGTGGAGAGCGAAAAACGTTAATTTTTTTGTATTTTATAAATTGTAATTGGTGGCGGATTTCTTAACCAACCGATAGTCAGCGGATATGACCACTGTATTTCCGCACGTAATATTGTCTTATCTTAACAACGTCGGCTATTTGCAGCTCTGCCTTATAATAAATTATGTAAACATTCTGGAATTTTAGCGATAGATAATATTTTAAATACTTTGCATCCATTATCCATGGTTTTCTGCCTTATATATTGTATATAATCATCAAAGATATGTGGTAATGAAGCTCAGAAGGTTGTGCCGAGTCACCTTACCTGGACTATATGCTCTACGGAAAGATCCCGTAGTTCTCCGAGTTCAGCCACAATGTTTCCGACGCTAATTTATTGCGTTAATATACGTCCCTTAGAAAAAAGCCGTAACTACAACAAGCGAGGTACCAGCTCGACCCCGCCCCCTACCAACCAAT
>JAOYSI010000133.1:7519-18580 GCA_025775065.1 Hiodon alosoides | reverse complement strand
TATAAATCTATTAAAAATATATATATATATATATATATATATATATATATATATTTTTTTTTTTTTTTTTTTTAACTGTGCAGTGCTCCTGCGTGCATCTCCAATTTTAGAAAATGATCTCAGGTTAATAAAACCACCTAGGGCGAGAACAACCATTCACCATTCACATCCATCTCAGAGCTGGGTGCAGGTTGAAATAAAAAATGTTACATAAAACCACGAGGGTTCTCGCGTCACATTTAATTAGAACCTTTGACATACGACCGGAACACCATCAGACATGTGTCACAAAGAATGGTGTTTATCAGATTACTGGTAAGCGGATGGGCCTCCTCACACAAAACATTTTAGCAGTACCCATAGTGAGACTTTGGTAGGTAATACAGTGAGTCATCCAAACATCATATGCTCATTAGATCCAGGGATCTCTCCACGGAGCGGCACACGGGAGAACCACAGAAACTCTGAGCTCTATCCCTGAATTGCAGCCGGGGCACCCCCTACCTGCTGGAGGCTCCATGGCGAAGCCGTTTTCCTGGCACCAGCCCATGGGGCGGAGCCGGATGTCCAGGTAGAAGAGCCAGGTGTCGTGGGCGTCGCTCTCCAGCCCGACGTAGCGCAGGCGCAGGCGCCCGCCAACGTTCTCCACCACCAGCGCCGTCCAGTACAGAGAGGGGTTTTGGAGGTCCTGGATCTCCATCAGTGAGCCCGGGGTGATCAGGTCCACTGTGTTCTTCCCTCTGAGCGGCTGGGAGGCACAGGTGAGGACGCGGGGCTTGTGGTCAGACAGGTACAGCATTGTAGCACGCTCCAGGAAGCAGCCTCAGAACCCAATAGTAACACTGTCTCTATTTATTACTCAGATATAAATGTCTTGTTACAACAGCCTTTTATTGCTGCAACTGTTGGGTGTCGGAGCCCTTCCAGAAATCTCCCCCCCATGCCTAATTCCTGCCTTGCTCCCACTCAACTCACGGCAGAAATCTGTGGACTTATATGCTACACAAACCCTTAGAACTCTGATACAAATAGAAATGCTTCAGTGGTGGTCGGTGAATCGGCACCTCTCAACCCTCCACCCTCCACTCTCTACCCAGAACCTGCAGCTGCTAGACGGCGCTCACCCCCTCCAGCAGGGTGGCCGGTGCGGTCCGAGAGCCAGTCAACTCCTGGATCAAAAACTCCGTCCAGTCGTTGTACTTCTCCTTTATGGCTGGAAAAGACAGAGATGCAGGAAGTCAGACTGCGATCATGTGCTGAACGTGCCCAGAGACTGGACGACAAACGCAGAGCAGATCATGTGATGAACGTGCCCAGAGACTGGACGACAAACGCAGAGCAGATCGTGTGTTGAACGTGCCCAGAGACTGGACGACAAACGCAGAGCAGATCATGTGATGAACGTGCCTGCTCCGCCTCAGCCTCCTTCAGGCTGCAAGTAAAAATATCTTGACTGGCGGCTGGGTGTCGCAGCTGGGACTCGGTGACGCAGAAATGGAACAAACAGATTGGTTTGCCTCAAACCAAGAAACAAACCAGCAGCCGGAGTCATGCTGGACCAGAGCAGGCCGCTTACATCGCAAGCACAACTCAAAGCCAAATACAACTCAAGTTAGGGTCACCCACAAAACCTTACCCTGCCGCACTGTGTTTCAATGCCAGATATGTGAGAAAATTTAAGCAATGGTCCGGAACTCCAGACTTCTAAAGAGATGTTTTTAGCTAAACACAAGACCACCCCCCTCTCCCTCCCAGTCTAAACATAAGACCATCTGTGTTCATGGTTCATTCATGGTGCAGTCTGGGTCTTGATTAGATTTAATATTGAAGTGACTAATCTGTCACAGAGGAACTACGGAGGGAGGAATCAGAAAGGAACACACAGGCACACGCGCCTACACACACCGAGAGCAGACGAAAAAAGCATTTTCGAAATGACACATCACAAAAGCACAATGACGCATAAGGAAATTAGCCAGTAAAAAGTTTGAGAGACTTCACTCTCTCTTTCTCTCCCTCTCCACATCAGCAGGCAGACCAACCCCAGCAGCTTCCATGCACACAGCCTTGAGGGGGTTCGGCCTCGGAGGCAATGCCAATTTTCGGAAAGCAATAAATGAATAATTTACAGCCGGAGAAAACTCACTTGTTTTGGATGCCTCTCCACAGACGACAGTGGAAAGCACATATCCATTATGCAGAAGAGATTTACATATCTAATGTAAACGGTGCGCTGTGATTTGAAGGATTTTTTTTTTTTAAAGCAATCAAAGCCTTTATTTCATCTATCAGCCTGGAACAAACACTGGTGCGCTATGGCAGGCTAATTGCTAAACACAGCGCAAATGCAATCCATCGCTTGTTTCTGTCGAGTTTGCAGAGAAGATTTGTTCGATGTGAAAAGCCTTGAGAACACTTCAGAGACGGGGGAGGTCGTCGGGAAGACAAAATAAGGAGGGACAACTAAAGAGAACCGGCTTTGACCATGTGAAGCACACGGGCATCCCTCCTCTCTGCGGTCCACCGAGTTCAAATCAAAACGCACGTGCCACTGCTCTCGACCGGGTCGCCGAAGGCTTCCGGAAGACCGCACGGCGGCCAGCGCTCCACTTGAACGCGGTTCAGAAGAACCGTCCTTTGTTTTCCCTTTTCACAAGGCGGTTGGAACGGTTTTGGTCAGAACTGTTCATGAAAAGGAAATGGGTCTCGGCCACAGTGGCAGTCTTTCAAACATGGCTATCTATTCGACACTCCCAGTTGCTCTGTTGAAAATTCTTATATCAAAAGATGAACCTTACTAGCATTAAAAGGAAGAAACACTTGAGTTTTATGTCAGACGGCGTCTTGGTTTGTCAAATAATCAAGCAAACCTAAGATGGTAGATGGCAGACTATTCTCACTGGCCTAAATAAATGAGGACATACACAACATTCCTCACAGGCATGTCATGTGCAAGGAAATGAGCGTCTGTGCGAACACAACAAACACATCCACACTGCAGCTGCCTCAGGGACTCGAGCCGTGATGGGAAATGAAGGAAATAAAAGGCATTGTGGGAGGCGACGTGGCTCTGCGGTCAGTTTTAACCACCGGTGTGCGCGAGGGTTTCCTCCCACTGTCCAAGGACTTGAGTGGACTGGCGTCCCGTGTGTGACTGTGTCTGTCGGTCTGCTGAACTGAGATGGACTGGAGGGGGGGGGGGGGAGGGGGTTGTTGCTGCAGTTGAACACCACAGGAAATCCAAACGAGTCCAGCTCTTTCAACGAGTCAATCGTGCGACTCAGCTTCTCATTCACAGAAAGCTCTCAACGTGCTGCGAGCCGCCCCCCTCATTATATTTCTGGAGCTGGGACCTGCTATAATGACGGAAGGCTAATTCTAGAATCATCCTGCAATTATTAACTGGCATTAAGTAAATAAACCCAGCACCTATTGCTAACGTGAAGAAATCCTGGTCTGACTGACGTCAGATGCAAAGGAATATTGCACTTTACCATTTACTGGATGATAGTGATTTTCCAGGACAAAATTACAGATATTTCAAGTTGGGAACCTACCTTGTGATTAAATAGATTTTATCTGGAGATTTGTTAAAACTTCAAGAACAGAGCTTGGAACATTAATCCGTTAAAAACGCACGAGTATAAATATTACAGAACTTTTTCTAAATGCTAAATCAAAATGTATAGCTCTTAATGTGCATGGTGATTGCCGTATTGGCGCACGCTGACGTACTTGCCGTTTTTACACAATACATGCAAAATGCAGGCTGGCTTATCTGAGGAGAGGGGATATGAGTAAATTTATAAATCTATGTAAAATAGGTGAGAGGGAAGGACAAACCCATGCACACACACAAACACACACTCTAGTGGAAGTGTTCTGAGACTGACCACACCTACACAGTACAAGAGTCTTAGGGTCAGGACTTGCAGATTTCAATAACTCAAACTGAACAAAATCCCCTGAAATGAACTGTCAACAGCACTCACATAGTATTACTACGATTACCCTTTTTATACCATTTAGGCCATCAATAAATGAGCCTCGATTCAAATGCTAACTCAACGGATGCTAACCAAATGCTAGCCACACCGCAGATGCTGGCTTGTGTTGTGTTACCACTCCGAAGTCCTGGACTCCACTCTAAGGTTCAGTCAGAGAGGGTTAAAGAAGCAGAAATCATGGAGACACTTTGTTAGCGTGGAGCAGTATTGGCGGTGGTGTATGAGTGTGAGGATAGGCTATTCTGTTCTATCGCTGCCTAACATTTCTGACCATGTTAAAAATAGCATTAACTTGAGCGCGTAATTTTTGCAAGAGATAATGGAGAGGGTAAAAACAGCATCGCTCACACAGAGCTCCAAGCATAGCTGTCATTTCACTCTTATGTGTCATGGGTCCCCCTTTATTTTCTCGGGGGTCCTACACTCACAGCTCTCTGCTCTGATACAGGGCTCACATTTGCAATTTTTCCTTCAGATTCTAGTCTAGAAGAAGTATTTCGAGATTGCCGACCCTGACCCGGGCCTCGGGCAGATTGACCGCACACACGTGCACGCGCACTAGTGCACTGAGAAGAGGAATTAATTGTTTCACAGACATATTTTCAGCTCTCAAAGGGGAACTGCCTTTCATTTCAGATCTCCTCTCACTAACTTAAAATCCTACTTCCTTTAATGGCTAAATATAAGTGACAAAAACCTGTGATAGGTGATAGGTGCGATATTTAATAATATTAACTCATTTTAGCCATTAAACGAAAAAGTTAGAAGCGAACATACAAAAAAAGAAAAGAAAGATATCGTCCTTTCAGCACAAGATCAGACTCCATGGGTTTTGTTAGCCCCCCTCAGTTGAGATTATTGAATATCTTATTGAATATAACGTTGAATATCTTAATTTTTTTCTTAACATAATTTTTACGAACGGCAAGCGCAGCCTCCCAGAGCCAATTGTGGCACACTGATCCACCACAGTTGGCCTGTGGAGGCGAGACCTGCTCTGCGTCGTGCACCTACCACAGTTCACTCATTCAAAGGTCTGGAAAGGGACAAAAGCCAGGGGCTACTACCAAACGCGCCTGCCTGTTTTGAGCTTGGGGTGTGAGTCATTCCATTCCAGTGTGTGTGCGCGCGCACTGCCGTCACCATGGCAACCACCCAGCCGATCAGCTGTGGCAAGAAGCACCTGGGCGCAGGTACCGTCTCCGTCGTTTGGCTTTATTGCCAACACTCCAACAACAGCTACATTCACGGCTCTGAGGCAAATACAGGTGACCACACGTGCCAATTTATTTGAATTTTTTTTTCTTTCTTTAAACAATAAACCCTTCTTTTACTTTAATCAACGGGAGATGAGTTGAGCAGTAATGGCTCCAATCAATCATGCAACCACCTGTGCAGCAGCTAGGGTCTTTTAAATGAATTAAGGTCATTCCTACTGAGAGAGACACTGAAGATGAAGGGCCACCGTATTTCTGAAGGCCAGCTGCCTGGGGAACTGCGGTTGTGTCCTCTTAAACTGGGCTGTCGAACAGTAAGGACATGTAGGGGTTGCTGTGCGAATGGAAACAGGTTTCCAGACAGGGACGCAGAGAAGACCCCTGAAAAGGAGATCCAACAGAATTCCAGGATTCCGGAGGGGGACTCAGGTAGAATGAACAGGCAGAATGTACAGGTCAAGCAGACGGGACTGATCCTAGACTAAAAAACGGTAGGTAAAAAGTGCAACATGACCCAAGGCTAAGTTAAGACTGCTGACAGATTCTGCTCAATTCTGCTGACAGAATACATTCAAAATAAAGTGGAAGAAAGAAAAGAAAATGTTCACTTCCAGTCTATGACTGAAATATACAGCCATGCAACAGTTAACCATAAGGGAGACTGACTGAATGTACTGGAGGAGTCGGGGTCAATGTGAATGTGGCCCACGCAACTCCGCTACTGTTAAGCAAGCGCATTCCACCCTGCCCTGTAATCAGGAAGTACCACAAAGGCAAGTGCGTAGCTGTTACTATGCAACCAAGCCCCTCTGAACTCCCAGAACGTGGCCTTACAATCACATGGCAGGTCATTAGAGGGGACAGGTCCTGACAACCCCTCTTCCTCCAACAAAATCCCCCAGGTTCAATATGTTAGGATAATTTTTGTTCCAATACCAGTAGCTGCAACACACTGCCAAGAGTTGATAGATAAAATAAAAAAAAATAAAAAAATTAATGAATAAATAATTAAAAACCAAAGTAAAAAAGCTAAACAATGACTGCAGCCTCAGTACTCAAAACGGCAAAGGTCAGAATATGGAGGCTTCCAAAATAAAAGCCTTGATTATTACACTCTGAGCATCCATGCTGGACAGGAAATAGCTCCCAGAAATTTCAGGGGTTCCAGAAATTCAGGTTCTCCAAGTATGCACGCGTGTGTCAACAACCTGTTTACAGGCCGAGTGGTTATTATGCCTCTGACACACTATGCATGCCAGCTACACGCTACAGCGTTCCTGTTCAAAAGTGCGACTACAGATTTCATTTGCTTCTATTCATTCCTTTACCTGCTTAGCAGATGTTCATAGCCAGAAGTACTCACACGGTGTAGTTTTACATATCATCGCTTAATGCACCTGTATGTCTGGATATACTGGTTCCATGCCATAAGTCCTTAGACCAGGAATAACTGTGGGTTTCTGTTACCTCTCGATTAGCACCTGGAACTGGAAGCACCAGGTAAGATAATTTCACATCCAATTAAGAGACATAGTAGACTGAAAACCCACATACACTGGCAGCCGGTGAGGACTGGGATTGAGTATACCCGCCTTAGACCTTTATGTCCCTTGGTGAGGTCAAGCGTCCAGCCTCCATATCGGAGAAGAACCAAGAGCCCCGATTCCTTAATGATTCCTGTATGCAGTTCAAATGCCCCATGATTGGACGGCTGCACATTATTCTCCCTTTGTCTCCCCACTCGTAATTTACGACATGCCCCCGTCTCTCAGAAGTGACATTTGACCTTTTTGGCAAGAGGTCAGGGAATCATTTACAGGTTTTCCCCCCATGTTGATGTTGAGTTTTTTCCTGATTGGCTGCACAGCGCTTACTGACAGCTTGTTATTACAAAGCACTACATCACAGGCTGCCTTCTGGACACCCTCACCATTAGGCTATAACGCTGGGTCTGTGGGTACATCGCACTCAGCACCTCCTACAGCAGGTCCAACCGGACCGGCATCGCCAAGGAAGCAGGACCTGACTGGGACGAACGAGCCCGGCATTGCGCTCTCCTCGATGGGCCGGCCCGGACTGGCGTCAGAGGAAGCACACGCAGGCACACACGCACGTGCACGCACACACACACACACACACACACACACACGCTGAGCCATGCAGCGGGGAGGAAGTGGAGCAGGACAAAGCCGGTGGAAATGGGCGAACGCGTATCGCGCCGATCACGCGCAAGCGAGCAAACAGGGGGCAGAGGAGACAAGCATGCGCTCTACCGCTAGTACAGGGAGGCGTGCGCGGCGGCGTTAGGATTAAAAAAAGACTGCTTACCTTTTCTTAGGTAAACGTTATCTGAGAAACAAAAAAAAAAGAGGAAGAGAGCTGTAACGTGGAAAGCCGGAAAAGGTAACAGGGAAAACACTGTACAATACTGGCTTATAAACGGACCTTTCTCAGCCACCTCCACAGCCAAACACAGGGACTTACTGTTAAAGACGGACAGGAATCTCATTGGCATTAGCAAAGAGCAGCTGTCCAGAAATGTGCTGCGGCGTGCATATAAATACCATGTGGAATAACCCGAATCTGAATTCATAGTCCATGGTTCCAACTTGTGGTTTGCGCCCTGACAGCGGAATGGCGTCTAAAGGGTAACAAATGGCCCGCTGACCTCCTTTTCTGGTAGTTTTCTTGCTAACCGCCGCAGGTCCCCGTCCGCGCGGCTCCAGCAAGCCGACGCCGGCCGCGCGGTGCTCAAGCGCATTAATGGCCTTTTCAGTTTTTAACTTATCCATAGGAGATCAGCGTGTCTCCGCACAACCTCCAGAGCCCTGCTTAGATGGCAGACCACCAGCTCCGTTTCTCATCCCTTAAATATAATCATTTTGCCATTAGCGCAGAATTGTCTTCGGGCGTCGCAGAGAACAACCCCTTACTGACTCGCGGAGTAGCGGCTATCTGAGACATCGCAGAAACGTCCCGCGCTCACTTTAACAGTCACCCAATCAAATCCCTCATTGCAAGTGCAGTGGGACTTGATACCTGCTGTCACCTTGGAGAAACCTGACACAACCCTGATCTCTCCGTCTCTCCCACACACACACACACACACACACACACACACACACACACACACACACACACACACACCATTTTTGCCTCTGCAGGAAGGTGAAGACGGGGGCAGTGCATTCTCCGGAGATCAATAGTGTTTGGATGTAAGGGACGCTACAAATGACCACCCTAAACATCAGATCAATGAAAGCACACTGGATCAATTTCTCGATGAAATAGTGCAGAGCCTATTTCTACTGCTGGGAAATCATTTGCATCCGTGGATGGAAGTGGTTGGCACGATTATACTGCTGTATAATAAGCGGGGCCACTGGTCCTCCTGACAGCTACACACAGCAGCAAGTGATGAATCACAGCAGAATGTAAGAATCTGCTTTCCCCAAGCCCAGGCTTTAGCAAACTAGCTCGCTAACTTGTCTGATGTATGTTAGGATGCCAACCTGGGCTACGGGCCTACACGTGCAAAGGTTTGCGTAAGCGAACGCAAGCCATGTTACACAAGCACACGCGGTACACGTGCACACAAGCGTGCGCATGGAAATTATAGTCTGGGCTACGCAGAGTTTTTCCACTTTTTAATGGACTCATACTCCTCATACTGCAGAATTTCGGCTCAAAAAGGTAGAGGGGAATGGGCAGGTTTGTCCCCGAGCACTCTCACCTTCCGGGGGCATCAGCACTTTGTCGTTCTGGGCGCACCAGCCCACGGGGTGCAGGTCGGCCGTCATCACGTCGCACCAGAAGTCAGCCTTGCGGTCGTCACCGTAGCCGGTGAAACGCAGCAGCAGCAGCTGGCCGCAGGTGGTGATGATGGTCGCAACCCAGTACGTGCCGGGGCTGCCCTTATTGGCCACCTCCAGCTTCATCCCGGGCTGAAAGCTGCTCTGTAGGCTGACCTCCACCTGAGAAGAAACGTGGGCCAATCAGAGAAAAGTGCCATCAGAAAGGAATCTCCTATTTCATCCCCGCTAGAAAGACCATTGTGACCAATCACGGAAACGTATAAATCTTGGGAAGCACTCCTATTGGTTAGTGTAGCTCTACCCACACACTGGTGGTCAACCTTCATCGTTGGAATAACCTACAAAAGGAGTACGACAGTAAAAAGACCATCACACCTCCGTTCACCGTTCACACCTCACGGCTGCAGTTGAGCCCAGCCCCCAACCACCACAAGAATGAGTGGGTGAAAATAGCAAAGTACTTCTGATCCCTGCTGTGACACTACTGGGAAAAGAAAAAAAAAACACCTGAATGTTTAGCTGCTTTGCATACATGCTGGTAAATTAAAGTCAGGCCTATGTAAACTGGGCTAAAAATAGCTGAGGTATTAAACCATTGTAGAACTCATAAAAGACAGAAAGAGACAGTTTTTATAAGTGACAGAAAGACAGAACTGATTTAAATTTGACTCAGAGTAAAATGTTTGCATTTTTACATTATGAGAATTAAAGGTATATTATCCCCTTTTATAACTCAATCCATTTAAATGTGCAGGATTACCCCCTTGGGATTGAGATTAAAATCTAATTATCTTTTCTTAGTTAAACATGATTATCACCACTGCCTTCGAGCGCATCATTCATCTTGTCCTGGCCCAGTTTTAATAATGGCCATTAAAAAACCTACATGCTTACTGCGTGTGTATGTGTGTGTGTCTGTACTGAACTGTGTGCATTTACTCTGTGTGTGTGTGTGTGTGTGTATGTGTACTGAACTGTGTGCATTTACTGTGTGTGTGTGTGTGTGTGTGTGTGGGTGTGTGTGTGTGTGTGTGTACTGTGTATATACCGTGTGTGTGTGTACTGAAACATAACGATAAATATTAAAACCCATTATAAATAAATACATATTAAATAATAAATGCGATAGATTTGGCTTATCCCTTCTGCCTTTTACTTGTCAGGTCTGAAGGGTTTTATTCTTTTTGTACAACTCCCACAGAGTGCTAAATTTATTGTAAATGCATTCGATTTCAGGGTCACGCGACCAGTTACGGTTGGCTACGGTACACTTTGTCAGGAACAACTAATCAACATTAGTTGGGGCTGCTTTTGCTGCCTTGGCACAGTCACAACAAGGTTCCGGTCAGGTTCCGGTCGGCATCCTCCAGTTCCGACTCTGGTAACCCTCACCTGGACGTAAGCTGGCGGTTTCCAGGCCACAGGTCAAGCACTCCCTCGCCGCCTGCCACTAAGGCGCCCTTGTTACTTTTGTCTTGGGCAGTCACGGTGATACCAGCCCCAGGCTTCCCACAACCATTCCCCGCCGAGGTCACAACGCTCGCCCGTTGTTTTGTCTGCACGGTCGGCTCCGCTACGTCGGAGGTCACCTGGTACGTATGGAAGGAGGAACCCAAGGCAAGCGCAGGACGAGATGCTACGTGGTACCTAACAGTGAGTTTCCCTTCATATAAGGTCACACAGTTATCTTGGATTGAACGACCGTCGCACGCATAATACTAAATCCTGGCGTCAGCAGTAAAGCTCACAAAGGCTTTCTTTCCACCAAACAAAGAAAGATGCTGAATTACTGCCAGGGGGAGAACAGGCCGCTGTTTTTTCCCGTCACCTGGATTAACATTGACAAGCTCCTGTAGTCAACTTTCTGTGACTCGACACAAACTCCTGTAGTGTGTTTCTCCCAGGTGTGTTCCTGTGACTCAACACAAACTCCTGTAGTGTTTCCCTCAGGTGTGTTCCTGTGACTCGACACAAACTCCTGTAGTGTGTTTCTCTCAGGTGTGTTCCTGTGACTCGACACAA
>JAOYSI010000132.1:5806-16114 GCA_025775065.1 Hiodon alosoides | reverse complement strand
GTCTTCCGTTCTTTGGTTTTTGGTTCGGGTTTTTTTTTTTTTTTTTTACCACCCCCCCCGGCTTCTGTGCTTTGGTGTTATCTTCCCCCCCCCCCCTTTTTTTTTTTTTTTTTTTTTTTTTTTTTTTAAATCATTTGAACTTCTGCCAGTAACACAGCGGCCATCTCTGACACAATGAAAAAGCCGGATATTGAAAGACTGCAAACTAACAGTATTGTTTTCAATACATATATATTATTGTCTATGATTTCTATAAATCAATAGAGGGGTTGATGATTTAAGAGTGACTTAAATCTTCATTTTCTGAATGTCATACTCGATATCTGAACGAAAAACATTGGCTTCTTTCTCTGATTTAAATGGAAAGTAGTTTAATGCAAGTATGCATGCATTTACCAGTTGGAAAACTACTTGGATTTTGTCTTGCACCTGGTCGTAATTTGCATGGTTAGGATCGGCACCAGTTGAAGAAACGATGTCGATTAATAACAGAATATGGTTTATTTGGATTAAATTGTTTCCCGGCTACAAAGTGTTAATGCCCTTTAAGCAACCAGACTACTGATGGCGTCACAAATACTCTCCCATTCCGGACTGCTTCACGCATGCTCACAAGGGACTGTAATGGAACCAGTATTTCGGGGTCCATTTAGCGAGTCAAAATTAAATAAAGATTGCTATCTCTGCGTCACGGTGCTATGCTACCCGTAGGCAAAACAGCGATAGGCACTCCGGCAGCTTGGATTTTCTTTTCTATCCGGGGGGGGCATGCTAAAATTTAAATTGAGTTGCGTCATTTACTTGTTTGAATATAGCCTGTCTACGACCGTTTAGCATATACTTTGAAGAGAAAAGTGTCTGGCAATATCCAAGAAAGTTTGTGTAAAGTTTTATATAGGAATCATTGTAACCTATACTTTAAACAGAACTCGGGGAAATATATTCAGATCTGCATAATAATATTAAGTGCATTTAATACTAAATACGGTGACCAAATGTTTGAAACGTCCCCTGTTACAGTTTGCTATACTCGTCGCTGCCATTTAATTTTTACTCATAAGAGCTATTTCTCATTTAAATAAACATATTCAATAATGAAAGCGGACACCGTGAAACATAATATTAATAGGAGTATGTCGTCAACTGATTAGCATACAGAATGTACACTTCTTGAACTACAATTGAATATGTTTGACCAGTTTTATGTAAATGTGGTTTAAACCCAGATTATCGACGAATTCCGTTTGGCTACGTGGGGATTTCCCTTTTACCTTTCTCCTCTACTCATCAGAGCAATGTTTGAACCATATTTCCACAGATATCTTTTAAAACTGCAACCAGGCCCGTCGTTTCGTTTTATTTGTGTTTTTTTGAGGTGTGTATACGGTTAAATAAAAGTAAACACGGAGAGAGGGCGTTCATTTTTAGCCAGCTATAATAACAGGATGTTTGTGTGTAGTGTAGGCAATGCATACCACAGCTAACATCGCTTTCCTGTGTTTACCTAATCGTTCATTGATGTATTAATATATGGTTAGTATGTGTGTACAGGTATTTCACACACAATGTACACAAAACTTGGTCACTGCATTTCGGGTGAGGCAATGCGTTTGTAATCTGGAGACACAAAGAAGGTTGTGTTTTCGCAAGCCCTTCGACGAGACGAGGAGGAAGTTTGATTGTTTAGTCACGTAGCCGCTCTTTACCTCGCCCATCCGTAGAACGATTAACGAAACCTCTTGGTTGGCGGCCAAAGCTCTAATGCGTGCGCGTTAGTATACTAATGTTATTCAATTGGCGAATTGGTCAGATCTTAATAGACGTGATGTTTGGTAGTTCATGGAAAGGATATTGGACAAGTGGTTAATATAGAAACGTCAATATTTCGACTATAAGAGAATTAGAGAAGTTCATTCTTCCGTCTCTTTATATATTTCAACATTCTAGTGAATCATGACTGTTTTGAATCTTTTTTTAAATAGCGCCAACAATGGATTTGACCAAATCAAACGCTGGCAAAACGCCGTACTTCACGTAACTGTATTTTCGGACTTCTGTCTGAAGGACAAGTCATGCATTTACATAGCAGTGAACTCTAGATTTCAGTTATTAGAATTAAGTTATTATTTCAGTGGCTTTCCAAATATTCAGTGAATGAAAGATTGTAAGCGCTCTTCAAGGCAATTATTGATGCGGGTTTCCACGGTTTCGACGATCATTTAATGAGGTCTATTAAAAAATTAAAACTATTTAACTATTTTAACTTCACGACAAACGCATTATTTATTTCTGGAGACGTCAAATAACATTTATTGTGAAGTTGAACATTTAGCCTGTTACTTACATGTACGAATTTAAAATGTTGGAACTGTCAGGAGGGGGGCAATTAAAACATTATGGAAATGTATACCTGTGTTTGGGCCTTAGCTGTACTTTAAACTGATGTACGTAATATCAGAGTTTATTATAAATGAATGCAATATCATTGCAAGTTATCCCCTGTACTTATTATTAGGAGTGGGGAACCAGCCTATCTTTAAGTTCTACAGCCTTGCCAAGTCTCCAGATAAGTTTCATGTCAGGGTCACCTTGTCCTGGGAAACGGAGCATACAGCCAAGTCATGTGGTGGAGGATTAGCGTGCTGATATAAAGTAAATGTCTCGGCCTGCATGCTGTTCAGGAAAGCGCGTCACCACTGCGATATGTGTGCGAATGAAATGACCGCTAGCGTCGTTGCGTTCTCTCCACTTCGTTTAACTTCGTGTTGCTGTTCCACTATGCATTGTTAAAAATTGTTCCTATTGATGTTGTTTTGGAATGGCGCTTTTGGTTGTGTTTATTTTGTTCGTTAATAAACTACAACGAGAGTCAATACTCAATTCCTCAGCTCATGGAAACCGCCCCAGATCAGTTTGTTTCTGTATTTCAAAAACATTCAGACTTTTTTCTCTCTTTCTTTAAAAAAAAAAAGGAAAATCTAGTTCTCCTTACACCCATGGTCAATTAAAATATAGTTACCACGAAGACAGTGCTAAATGTAACATTATTATATTCAAAGGCTGGGACGTAATCAAAAACCTGCTAATCGCACTTTACCTAACGGTATTTGGCCACGTTTTCTCTTATTGTAAGTAAAATATTTAACTTTTTCATCAAATTTACGCTAGTAAATACATGTAATGGGGCGTTAGCGGGTTGCCAGGATTTTGATTTGGTCCTTGCCAAAGTAAGATTGTATGAAAACGAGATACAAATTCAGCTTCTTTCTTGTCAGGAACACATGCAGTTTTGTGTTGTTTACAGAGGCCGAAACAGTGTGACATACTTTGCTAACGGAAATTTAGCATATCAACGCAAGAGCAAAAAAAAATAACGATCTATGTGAATGACTCATTTGGAGTAAGCGCGGGATCTTGGCACTTCCCTCGGCACCTTGGATGATGTCAGCAGCATTTTGTTTATGGTTTTTATGGCGGTCCGTGTTTTTCAAAGGAAAGGGTTACCATGGAGACCATTCTCTTATCTGGATGCCCCGAGTGACAAGCCACATCCTGTTTACAGTGTTGCTAGAATTCTTCTGCAGCTCCGCCACCCTTTGCTCCACAAAAAGGGAGGGAAGTTCGTTTAGTGACCTCGGCGCTACCTTAGGTTCAGCTGAGAAATATATAACTAATGATCGAGTGTGCCTAGTGGTCTTATCGCAAGCAGCGGACCTTGATCCTTATTCATGTCTGGCCGTGTTCGTGCAATAAAATCCCCATCAAACGGGGAATTGGACTCGAAATGGACCAACCGGCCAAAACCCAGCAGTCAATTAAAAACAGCACATGCAGCGTCAACTGTATTTTACAAGGGGTAATATACAAAATAAAAGGCAAAGCGTAAGATTAAAATCCAATGGAAATTTCCCATTGCCAGGGATATATAACTAAAAGTCAAGAACATATTTTCTGAAACATTGGCGAGAATATTATTAGGGTTAATCTATAAATATCTAATCTATTTACACTATTGCTTGGCGCATGACTCTATATTACATCTGTATTATATTAATATATTATATTGTGATTTCAGATTAGACGCCACTGTGCACACCAAAACCTGCACTCAAACCTGTCGCTGCTTCCAGAGGGCTTCTCTCCCCTCCATCATCACCCACACCTTTCCCCGTCACTGCCCGCATTCCACACCATTCCTCTTTAATCCCCATCATTCCCTAACATTCCCCACCACCCACCCCCACCCCCACCCCATTTCTCACCATTCCCTGTCTGCCTTTCTGATTGAGAACTGTGTGTGCAGTAGTACTGGATAGCCGTCAGCTATAAAATGCCACATGAAGGCCGGGACCAAATCCAAACTTTGACAACCCACTATTTATAATCATATTCAATAAGATTTTATTTAATAGAGTTTTGGTTTTTTAATCTAATTTCTTCTATTCATAAAAATCTATTGAATACAGTTATGGAAACCGGTTTGCTGATCAAACTTTTGCAAAGTTTTGATTTGTTCCCAGACTTAATTAAAAAAAATAATATATATATATATAACTGGAACAAACATTGCTGAGATAATATGGCCATGCATGGAAATTGTCTACCCTACAAACTCAGCACAGAGGGGTTATCAGTAGAGGTACGCATGTGTAGTTAAAACATAATTTAGTAACTGTCTAAAAATAATAAAAAATGCATGTGAGAATGAAATAAAGGGGTGAACACACGTGGAGACACACTAAATTAAAAATGCATGTGAGAATGAAATAAAGAGGTGAACACACGTGGTTGACACACTAAATTAAAAATGCATGTGAGAATGAAATAAAGAGGTGAACACACGTGGAGACACACTAAATTAAAAATGCATGTGAGAATGAAATAAAGAGGTGAACACACGTGGAGACACACTATTGGACTGCATCTGGAGGCAGGGGAGGTGATGTCATCAGGGCAGAGCCAGGAGACGAGAGAAAAACAAGTCTCTTTTTTTCCAATCCTCTTTGCAGGCCCAGAGGGAAGGGTGGCGTGAAGCCAAAGCAAGGACTGCTGGGAAACTGCAACGGATGCCAAGTAACACTGCGGCCAACATAAGAAGCTCACATCTTTGTTTTCTGAAACCTGGTGTGCTGCCAAAGACCTCATTTCAGCGGTGCAGTATGGTTACACTGGATCTAGGCCAATTCCTGAGAGCTAGTTCATTTTGTCTCTCCCCCCCCCATCCCCTTCCCTCTCCCTCACTGAACTCCCTCTCTTTTGCCTTGACAGGCTTTCTTCCAAACACAGGGTCGTTGCCATAACAGCGGAAAGTTGAACATAAAAAGCCTGAAATGGCTGGATCCAGGTGTGCCACATGTGCGGGCCACACAGAACCAGCAGGGGCTAACGAGGGGAGACGCAACATACAACGCAGCCGAGCAGCACTGAAAAACAGGAACTGACCTAGCGTCCTAGCGTCCTAGCGTCCTAGCGTAATTTAATGCCTAAAGAATACAGGCCATGGATCGCTTCTGGGGAGGTCAAACCGGAGACGGTAATGCAGGAACAAATTTGGGAATTGCGGAATTCGGAGTCTGAACCGGGCATACCTCAGGAGCGCCGGCTTACTTTTCATAATAAGGCACGCAAACTCCCTAATTGTAAATGAGTAACAGGAACGGTTTGCTTTGTAAGTGCTGAAGCGCAGTCCTAATTTAAAGTCACCTCCTCACATCTTACAGAGACACAAAGTCAGGTCTGTACAGGTCTGAACTACTGTACAAAAACATGACAAATTGATTGGAACTGATCAATTGATTGGATATAACAGGTGGAGTTGTAAGGATACGATGATCCTATCGGGTCTAATAAAAAATGAGGCCACATAATAAAAAAAATGGAAAGAAAAGGCAGATGAATAATAGTCTAAGGACAGTTCGTATAAAATCACTACTCAAGTTATGCTGTGACTGTGTCAGAAATATTCACCCCATCTCTCATTCACTCAAAGGGATACGTTGTTTTTCAGTCATTTTTCAGTCATTCATAAAGATAAACCATAATCTACATGGACCCTAAATCTCCAGCGTGTTATTAAAGACGTCACCTAATATTTATATTAAGTTTGTCATCCTGTAATGTCTTATCGTGTTCCCTCTTGCCAAAACATCTCTGTCTGAGAGCTTGGCGACGTCAGACCGTGATGGCTGAAGAGTCGTGTCACAGGGTCTTTGTCCAAAGGTCCATTGGCGAATACGTGGTTAATGTTCTACAGCTTTTGTTTCAACATTGCTCCCTGATAACCTTGGTAAGCAGCCTTCACAGGTATACCAATCACGCCTGGAATCTTCTCACAGAGCAACCGCGAGCCATGGGATCTTAACACCGTTGAGATTAACACCATGGGAGATTAACACCACAGGAGCTTAACACCACGAGAGCTTAACACCGTGGGAGTTTAACACCACAGGAGATTAACACCACGGGAGATTAACACCACAGGAGCTTAACACCACGAGAGCTTAACACCGTGGGAGTTTAACACCACAGGAGATTAACACCATGGGAGATTAACACCACGGGAGCTTAACATCATCCAGTTCCTCGTGTTTCCACGCTGCTCGTGCAAGGACCAGACAGTTTGTTCTGCCTTGAGAGTCGGCACCCTGAAAAACCTCCACATGACTCCACACAACATCTGTCACAGGAAAGGACAAGCGCAGATGTTAACTTTCTTTAATAGATGGAGAATCGACTCCATGGAAATGTTAGACACACGTCTCAAAATAACCGCTTTGACTTTCCTTATTATATTATAATAACTAATAACTAACTAATAATTATTAGTCTAATATTAATCAACCGATTAATCAGTGCTCAGACCACAAAGATGAGAACTTCAGATACATATGCTTAGGGGTTCAATGACAAGGGAAAATTAAATTATACTGCAACAACAAATTTTGACTAATTTTCATCACTGAAATACTCTTCACCTGTCAGTGCATTATATCAACAGCATATTCTTTAAAGAAAATCTCACAATCATAAAGGAATGTGAGGAAAATATACTTTTGGCTCTCTTTAATTCTACCATGTGCAGTTCTGCACAGATAAGAAAGAAGAGTAACGACCAGGAGAATTTTAATCAGGGGTACTAAGACAGATGACACTTTTATAGTCCAGCTCCCTGGAGAAGGTCTTGTCTTTTTTCACTGTTCTTACCTAGCATGTTAAGGCAGGTTACGGACACGTAATATTTTCACAAGGTATCCCAAAATAACCCTGCAGACAGAAGGGACAGTCTGCGATGCGATGACTAGGCATTTTTTTCTTTCCCAGAGAAAGAAACTGAAAATAAGAGGACATTATGTAATGTCCAGACAGAAGTGTTTAGATATCTTCTATAGGAACTTGTTGGGTAATTATTATGCAGAAATTATACGTAATCTGTAATACATACATAATATGTATCTAAAACTATCAGGGCATATTGATCATTCCTAGTAATGAATAAATTAGACAAACAAGATCATATTATTGTGGGATATCTTTTCTTGAGATGCAACTGCAAGGCACGATTTCCAATTGAAAGTAGCACAAAAAGATAGCATCACTCCAGGCCTAGTTTCATACCTGAGTTTTAAATACCTCTAAATCGCATGGTTCATTTAAATGACAGTTCATTAATGGCTCTATTGCATGTTATAAAAAAAGTCAAACGCAGTCGTTAGGGGTAAGTCCAATAAATGTTTATTACAGACGTACGTAGTGATGTCTGTAATAAACACGTAGCGACAAAGGGCGCTTAGAGTTTTGCCCAGAGTTCACCGAAGCGAAGACGCCGCAGACACGTCTGGGTGCGTCTCGTGCATTAACACGTCCACAGAACTGGGTTAAAAACTGAGAGATTCTGCTCTGAAAGCACAAAGTTGGGGATTTCTAATTGCCCCGTCTGACCTGTGCGAAAGTATCGCGTGCCATGTGTCAGGTCAACAGGGTAAACTAATCAGTCACTGTTTACAACATTTCCGATATAACCATGCAGTAGGCAGCTACTATACAGACATGATCAGCTCGCCATTGCGCAAATATCGTCGACCAAAATGGTGCACTTGGAAGTTATTTTCCGAAAGTTTAAATTGATCTGAAAGACCATGAGAGCCTAATCCCCTGAACTGAGTAGCTGGAGTGCGTGTCCAGAGATAAACTGTGGTGCTCTATTTCTAACTTGTGAAGATGGGTTGACTTCAGAGAGCCCACAGACCTGTAACAGGCTGTCCCTCGGGATCAGGGTCTCATTCATAAAAGGGCCCATTGTGAAACACAATTAGGCCGCCAGAAAAACCTAGCTTTGCTGCCAAATTCTGGGTGACCGGTTCCCTTCACAAGCGTCTTTCTGTTCATTCCCATATATAGCAGGACTGGGTCACGAATTTCAGTGAAAGATTTTCTAAAATGACCATGTCGTAAAAAAGTGTTGATTTTCCAAATCCGGGGCATTGCAGATAAAAAAAAAACAAGAAGCTGTGACATGAAGGCTCTGATTTGTATCGAACTATTGGAGTAATTTTTTCCCCAGACAATGGTGTGGCAGTCATTGTCTTTACTGCTTGTGCAACAGCTGACTAAAAACAGCTGGAGAGATGTCACGTTCAGCTTTCCAAGCCAGCCTGAGATCCCCTTTTAGGCAAATTCAAAGCTGGAATCTGAGACTGTATTTTTCAGCAGGCTCAGAATCAAATACACTGTCACTTAAAAGCGGATCATTTTCATCACATCTGAACTCCCACCAAAGCTCTGTTTTGCTGTTCCTTTCAAATGATACACAAAAGCTTGAAGACCAAAAACATGCCTGATCTGTTTCTGATCTGGTTATGTATTTATGAGAATGTAGCCAAACGCTAAGACACCAAGACAAGACAAGGGGACCACAGGTTTGTTTTATTATTATTATAATAATTATCAACCACATCCGACATCTGGTGTCCTCTGGAAATCTCCCTAGTCTCTCACCTCTCATGATGTGGAGAAGAGTTGGTGGGATGCACACTGGTACCTCATGGTGTCCTTGACAAGACAGATAAGCCAAAGTTCAATGATTAAATGTCCTGCATTGTGCAACACATCAGCGGCAGCTGTCACTCCTGTGCCTGACGGCGCGCTCTTTGGTGTGTGAAGGTGTTTGCATTCAGAGGTTACTGCCGAAGGTGAGGTAACAGCTCAGCTCCCCCGGACAGCGCCAAGTGGACTTTTGGGCTCGGTGGAATGACTCGCTAATGACTCTGCTCATATCAGGAAGACTCTGCTCAGAAAGACTCTGCACTGTTCCCATGGCTTTGAAGACTGGCTTAAATGTAACTTTCGGGCAATCAAAAGTATAAATATATCAGACTGACGGTGTAGTGGGTAAGGTGACAGGCGTATAACCGAAGGTTGCCGGTTCAAGTCCCAACCCCTGTTGTACCCCTGAGCAAGGGGCTAAGTCTGAATTGTAAAAGTATAACTTTTAGCTGTTAAGGTGGATTCATGTAGAAAATGTAAGCGGTGTAAATCGCTTTGGATAAAAGCTTCTGTTAAAAAAGTGTGATGTAAAAAGTGTTTTTATTTTTATTTCTAAAAGATCTTATTTAGAGCTCAATTGTCTTTACTCCCTAGGCACATACGCGCAAGAAAAGTAAATGTTTTTTATAAATGAATGTAAAACGTTCGTTAGCTTGTAAAATAACGTTAGCTTCACTGTTTAGTTTGAGACTGAGTGATGAGCGATGCTCTGCACCCCTGCCTTGTAACACTGTGTGTTCAGACACACCTGCGTGTTCATGCCTGGGAGATGTTGAGATGTTGGACATGTGCCCTGTGCTTTGCTGTTTTTATGTTTTGTCTGTTGTCTGGGAGCGTTTCTTCTACTTCCCCATCTGGGACTTTTATTTCATTTGAATTAGAAAGTGAAACCTGAACTTTCCATAAGCAAAGAGCTACAAAAAAAAACCCTTTTTAACCAGCAAATCTGCTGTGGTGCCGTGTGACTCCCAGACATAAATGCACATTTCACACTGGCTGCCTGACTGCACTCCATGCCGGTGTGAAATGTTTACTGTGTGAAATGCCTGGAACTCTGTTGGCTTTGAGTTACACCATGTTGGCTCTGAGTTACACCATGTTACTCTGAGTTACACCATGTTGCTCTGAGTTACACCATGTTGCTCTGGGTTACACCATGTTACTCTGAGTTACACCATGTTGGCTCTGGGTTACACCATGTTACTCTGAGTTACACCATGTTGCTCTGAGTTACACCATGTTACTCTGAGTTACACCATGTTGGCT
>JAOYSI010000128.1:0-16006 GCA_025775065.1 Hiodon alosoides | reverse complement strand
AGGGACACGGGAGGACAAAGTGCACAGTGGCCCATGGAGGGACACGGGAGGACAAAGTGAAAACGTGCCCATGTAGGGACATGGGAGGACAAAGTGAACACTGGCCCATGGAGGGACATGGGGGGACAAAGTGCACACTGGCCCATGGAGGGACACGGGAGGACAAAGTGAACACTGGCCCATGGAGGGACACGGGAGGACAAAGTGCACACTGGCCCATGGAGGGACACGGGAGGACAAAGTGAACACTGGCCCATGGAGGGACACGGGAGGACAAAGTGAACACTTTGGGTTTTGGGTTAGCCATGCTTTGGGTTCCGGGTTAGTAGTGCTTTGGGTTTTGGGTTAGCGGTGCTTTGGGTTATGGGTTAGCGGTGCTTTCTGTTTTGGGTTAGCCATGCTTTGGGTTTTGGGTTAGCAGAGTCATGTCTGGTATTTAATATAATTCTTAGCATACATTAAAATGAAATTTCCCAGTTCTTTGTGTATATAATTGTCATAACGTGTGAAAGAACAAATGCTGACGACCTAAGAAAAAGGGAGACATTCTACGTTACACTCCCCTCCTCTGCTGTTCTGGCAGTAGGGACTTGGGTCATCTGAACCAGTTTTAGCGCAGTCAGGGCTTTCCGTTACCCCCGGGGTGCCGCGTGTGCTTGTATGTCCATCCAACAGCCAACAACGAAGCCCCCGGGTCGCGACCAGCACGCGCGTTGCTGAGCTGTCACGCCTGCTTAGCTGCTTGTGTTCATTAGAACCCAGCGGACCAAACATCCACCGTGATCCAAGCGAGTACATTGCAACAGAGCTGACTCTCCCTCCCGATCCTGTTCCCCATCCCGCTCCGGCGCGGAAGCGTTGAGCAATCCGGGGAGGGCTTGATGGGGGCCACGCGGCGGCCTCGTGCGGCCCAGCAGTTCGAACTCTTAACCAGTTTCGCGGTAGCCGCCAACCCCAACCATGGGGGAGCCGGGCCATGTGTCACCCAGCCTGCAGACAGCCTCTCACGTGAGTGACCCCGCTTCACCGGGACAGGCTTGCATCACAGGCCAGGCAAACTCCACCAGACACTGCTCTGTGTGCGCCGTCTGTGTGCTGTTAGCCCCACGCCTTTGTCAAGGTTTGAGTGAACTTGAAAGCAGAGGTAGAATGAACATGAGCGTTATCCCACAAAGAATTGAGCCCATTATATGAGGATCATTTGATCTATGATCGATATAGGATATCAGCATTTATTTAGCAGGATATATCTCTTATAAATACATGCCAGAAAAGGCTATAACTGTAACTTGATACTCTTCTAGCTTTGAAGTAACATCTCATTACGTCCAACGCCTTGGAAAGTGAGACCAAATAAATTCCAATCATAGTTTGGAAAATTTAAATAGCTCTTTAAATGTTTTACAGTGTACAATTCAACTTCAGTTGCTTTTCATATCAGCTAGCAGAGTGTATTCTCAACATATTTGTTTAAGTTTTACATAAGGTTTAATTTTAGATCACTGATTCAGTGATTTTTAACATATCAGTTCTCTTTTCAAACAGAGGAAGTGGACTTCCTGACAAAATGTGAGTTAGATTATTCAAATATCTACGTACCCCTTAAAAATCAAGAACAACGTCTTAATCATCTACTTTTAGGTTGATCCTCGGTTTTGGTCACATGCAGCCATTGTAAAAATCCCAAACATGGTTTATAAAACATGTTTAACGCAACCTTGCCTAACTCGAAAATTGACGCCCATATTCTGGCAGTAACAGACAAACTGGATGGATTTGCGGTTGCATCGAGACTAAAAGAGCAAGATGAAAACCAATCACTAGGGGGCAGCTGTGTGTCACAAACTTATTGTATGTTTTAGTGTAGCGTATTTAGCGGAAATATCTTCTTGTAAAAAACGGATGCCGCGATAGAACATCGAAGGGTTAATAAACAACTTAATTCTGAAATCATACGGTTTAAATGTGTGCTTAATTTTTTTACACTGCCTGCTTCTTTTCTATTTCAACATCGCATTGATTGCATTTATTTGATTGTGATTAAAATGCAGCAATTGATTGAGATCAGCTATGTTTTGCGTCGTGACACAGAAAACTAATGTTGTATATATCATACCAAACTGTCTGTCTGTCTGTCTGCAAACAGACAGGAAGTAGGTGCGGAGTGCACAATGCTTAAGTATCTGTACAGTTATAGCCTTAAAATATGAAACACTGGTAATGGTTATTAGACAACTTTTCACTCTTGGAATCAGAGCTATAATTAGTTTGTTGATCATTTTTACAAATACAATTAATCACAAAATTGCTGCTGAACAGAATTGAAAATACACACCCTGGCCCTAGATGCAGTCAAAAGAACTCGGAAATGGCATTGGAGTAGCCATACGGGAATAAAACTGAATAGAAAGGTAATCAATGAAGATGTGAGTTGATAGCTCTGCAGCTTTCACACTTAATGGAAAGTTGGAGGGAAAGACAGCAGTGAATTGCAGGTGATTCATTCTTGATACTTGGCTCTGCCAGAAATAAATTAAAGATAATTCCCCTCTTCATATTGACCACCGCTTATATCTCCCATGCCGGAGAGAGGGGTAGGAAACGAGATTCGAGAGAAAGAAAAATCTGTTTAGAAGCTGGTGAACAGGGGGAGGGGAGTATATGGAGTATATTAATTTATATGTATATGTTTAGCGTTGTGCGACATTATGTAGCCTTAGCAGGAACGAACTTTGCATACAAAAAGCCAAAATGTGGTGAGATCAGATGGAAGGGAAGGTAATATAGTCACAAAGGTGATCAAACTCTATCAACCTGATATTGCCAGCCAGGCGTCTATGTTGCCACTGCACTTAAAGTCTATTCCCCTGGCCTATGAAAGACAAGTTTCCCTCAGTTACTAGGCTATCTCCTGCAAGCTCAGTGATCTGCCAAAAGGGAGCTTACCCATTGGCTGAGGTGAGTCTGGTGGTGGGCCACCGATTAGCCAGCAGGCTCATCAGCACATTTTTCCCGAGCACCCACCTCGCCTGACTCCAAAGTCCATAGTGCAGTCAATAGTGCAGTGCCCTTTGTGTGAATTACTCCCTGAGACCTGAATGATTGAAACTGTCCCTGTCAGAGTCTACACGGCTCAGCAGCCATCTGAGGTCTGAGATTATTAGACCCTTTTCTGGGAAAGGGGGCTCAGTTTTTTTTAGCATACACTCATGGACAGTGTCTTCAGGCTGCACATTGCATTCTCTTACAATCGATCGCTGAGAGCAAGAAGGCTTACTTTAGTTTGCATGTTAGCTTGCATGTAGGCTTGCATTTTAGCTTGTATGTTAGTTTGCATGTTAGCTTGTATGTTAGTTTGCATGGCCCATTACACAGCAACATTTGATATGTAGATGCTGTTCCAGTGATTTCATCAATTCATCAATCCATCAATTAATTTGCATAAATAACGATCAGACATTTAGCAGTCTATTGGTTGCTCTGTGAAAATCTGGAGGAAATAGAATGTTGGGGCATCTGCTTTTTTCCCTGTGAATTGAGCCTCATTTTACCGCACATCTGTTTCTGTGTGCTATAAATTTGATTTAAACGCCTTTTTTCTCTTTTGACAATGCAAGCCATTCAGTGTAAAACGTCATAAAAATCCAAGAATAAAAAATAAGTAAAAACATTTGCCCTGCCGTTCTTTGCATGGTAAACAAATGTGTCCTTTGATGCATCAGAATATATTCCCTGCAGAATCATCAGATACACTGTGAATCGACGCTCAATCACACGTCATTTTTAATGTCAGATAATTCATTCTGACATCTGTTTAAATAGATGTCGCCGTTAACACGAGTCAAAGAGATCATAACTGTTTATAGACACATCTGGTTATAGTTTTAGATGGTTTTCTTATTATTTTCAGGAGGTACAGTGGGCATTGCCTGTTTTTGATTGTGATTTGTGATTTTTGATTGTGATTTCAGCAGAGTAAGTTTTTTTTTGCCCATCCAAGTGCCTGGGCAATTCAGCTTGAAACTGTTGAAGGTTATGTCTGTCGATCCAATCCAGCAATATCAGCCTGGGCCAACCACTCCCCACAACCCCTTTAAAAAACATTCTATAAATCTCACAGTTGGACTAGAATAATTCTCAAAAGTATATTGTTAACTCTGTTTGCATGTGTAACTAGGGTGGAGGGGCCCTTTATCCGCTTGATTTTTGGGAAGTGATCGTGAAATAAAACTTGTTTTATGCTCTGATAGAATAATATTGGAATGGTGCTATCATCCCTAACTGCGTTCACGGACATGTGAAGTTGAATTGTACCACTGGGAATGCCGGCAGAGCAGCCAAGGACAGAGCATACCGAGGAGTGAATAAATAAGGCCAGGGTTGTGAGTCCCATGTGTGCCGTGCGTGCGCCCTCCCTGGAAAGACTGGCATGCGCGGTGCATCGTACGGCAGCCCGGTGACGAGGGTGTCGGGCGCGTGACCCCTGCAGGCTCCAATCCCGCCGAGGGCACTGCGCTTGGACACTTTTACTGAGCTGCTGAGATAATACCTGTGTCTGACCACGTTAGGATCCTGTGGCTGACTGTTTAGTAGGAGGGGCGACGTGACACAGTAGTTTAGAATGAGGATAAAGTTTTGGTTCAAGGGTTTTGAATAAAACTGAGCAATGGTTTTCCTTTGCAGTGTATATTTTCCAGTTTTTGTATAATTAAATGAACAGATAAGTGACATTGCAGACATTTTCACAGTAATGCACACTTGGGTACATTATGGAGTTATCACCAGGATGGACTGCATTTAAAAACAAAATGTATTTATTGGAAACAAACTGGAGCTCAATTTTTGGCACGTGACATACACCGACATTTGTAGCATGCAATTGACATTGACCATCCTCATATAGCTGAAATTGCCCCTCCCTGGATTGGCCAACATAAACCTCCGTCCAAGCCCCCCTAACAGCTACATGGTGGTTTGTCAAATAGGATTTACACTCTCTGCTCCTTAGTGTTGTGTGAACTCTATACCTCCCAGAAGTCCCAGTGTAAAAAAACTTCTGGAGCTCTACATTTGGCCACAGCTCGGGCTTCCAAATCTTTATTTTCTACAGAGATATGCGCATGCACACCTGTCTATTGTAAATAAACTGCAGTCATTTCTACTGAAGTTCCAGTTAACCATCCACCGCACGGAAACTAGCTGTGAATTGGTTCACAGGCTAAAATGTTCACCAGCTAGAAAAATTGTGAAAACAGAAATTCTGAGTTAGATTCTGAATTTTAATTTGTCTCAAGGTTCAGCCTTTTAATTTTTCGGGTTTATAATTTAAGGCCTTATAATTTATTTTTAAAAAGTCCTTTTAAGTAATATCTGCATATGAGAGTGGGGAGATCTCCCTGCGCAGCTGGAGTAGTAGAGCAGTTGCTAATTCTCTATCCCCCTTTTCTTTTTTTGAGCCAGTGTGTTTTCCTTGATAATGTCAACAGTTAAAAGACGAGAGCCTTGTTGGGAACTGGTGAAAACACCAGCGTATCGATGAAAAGGCAGTAAACCAGATGTGGAACATCAGTCCCACCGTGCTGAGTGTTGGACCGACCAGCCTCTTTCGGACGATTTATCTGTGGGACCTAAGCTTGCAGCGCCTTTCCGAGTCTTTCATAGTCATGGCGTTGGATTTTCAGCAAGAGTTATTACACCGTCGTAGAGCAAGAGGTTTGGCCCTGAACACTCCCTTCCCCAAAATGTGTCCATTTATCTTTAGCGTGTGATTGCTTCTGCTGTGTTAGCACAAATGTTGTAATGTTGGCAGGACGGAGGGAAGAGGCTGAATGCCTGTGAGGAAATGTTTCAGTAGTGCAATTACAACCATGTTTCTGGATGCAGATTTTTCTTGGCCCAGAAAGAAAATGTTTTGTTTATAATTTTTGTTTTCCTTTTTGCGTTTATGCAAAAATGTGCATCATGGGAATCCAAGAAACAATGACCAATCAGCCTTTCCCTGAGAGGCCGAGCAGGCCAAGATAAGCTGGTGTGAGCCAACGGCACATGCTTTTTGGTTTTAATATACCAGCCCATCGTATTCAGTACAGTATCGGGGTTTGCTATTCACACTCCGTTTAATTAGTTCTGTTTCTTTAAAAATCCTTCAACAAGGGCAAATGTTACAGATGTTCACACCGCAACCACATGAGCACGACCAGCTAAACATGGGTTTGTAAAGCACATTCCCTCGGGCATCCTCACCTAAAACATAAACACTCGTGGGAGGCGGATTGATGATTTCCATATGAAGTAGAACAGTGACAACATTTTTTGGAAAGGCATTTGTTTTTTGACTGGGATCCCTGCCCCTTCCAACCGATACCTCTGACTGTTTCCTTATCTGAACTGTTTGATGAACTGAATCCAGGCACCGAGGCAGTACTCAGGCCCTGTGCTATGTTTTAGCGATGGGACTTATTTTTATTTGCTATATTTGGCTGATGCCCTTGTCCAGAGCAATTTACAGGGCTGATAAAAGCATCATACAGGAGTGGAGACCAATGCATGCATAGTATGTTGTCCAGATGTTTTTATGTTGTCGTTTGTTGTAAGTGCCAGATCTTTCCTGAAAAAAGGTTTACGTTATACATATACTGGCGTCATTGCTTACAAATGGCCGCTTTCAAGAGAAGAAAATAACTTCATTGTTCTCTTTTATTATCAGAGTTTTAAATCTGTTAAAGAAACATAATGACATATCTTTAATTCATGTGGGGTAAGTTTTATGCCTCGTTTTTTACTGGTTTTTAGTGGAGTGGTCGGTTAGGCCATTGGTACCAGCAAAGATGCGTCTGCTGAGTTCAGTGGCTGCCATCTCCGTCTGCAGTTTCGTGCAAAGGGCCCAAGCTAGGGTGTTTATACTGAGTTAACTCATCCCTTTAACCTATAGGGAATGCAAATGTTGTAATGCAGGTACATAAACCCTAAGGACCTGAATCATCTTTTGCATTAAACCTCTTATTATTTTCCCAGTCACTACATGATCGCTTTGGTACTTTTCTGTGTGAAATGCTCCATCCAGACTGTAAGACTGTGGCTGTGGAACGTGTATCTATTATTACAACCAGCAGCGGTATAATGCTACCTGTGTTAAATGTTAATGGGAGAGAGAGGAGCGCCTTTGTGCGTTGAATTTCTAAATTGCCAGCATTTTTGATGGAAAATAAATGTGTTTTTTTTGGTTTTGTTTTTTTATGAGGAAGCAGTGCTTATTAGTTTATAGGCACAAAACAACCTGGCTCTGCCTTCATGTTGGCTGTGAACAATTGAACTTTTTTTTTTTTAATTATAGCTGCAGATTTGTGTTAACATTAGGTATACCAATGCAGCATTTTGGGCCCTGGTTTTTACAGCTGCTTTGTCTACCAGTCCAGTTATTGCTCTCTTTCTAGAATGGTTAAAATAAGATTTATCAATCATAATCCAGGAACAGAAGTACCTCGCTCAAGGATACAACAGCTGGACTATCTTTTCTGGACTAGCAGTTGTGAGTTGTTTGCTGTAATGTTGAACTGTTTGCGGGTTGCTCGGGATAAATGTTCTGCTGGTTTCTGGCAGCTTGAACCCAGACTCCCAGCACCTGTCACAGTACTGAGCGACACACTGCGATGAGACAGACTGCAAACGCTCCATCACAGTTTTCACATTACAGTACTGAGCGACACTCTGCATTGAGACAGATTGCAAACGCTCCATCACACAGTTTGCACATTACAGTACTGAGCGACACACTGCGATGAGACAGACTGCAAACGCTCCATCACAGTTTTCAAATTACAGTACTGAGCGACACACTGCGTTGAGACAGATTGCGAACGCTCCATCACACAGTTTGCCTATTACAGTACTGAGCGACACACTGCGTTGAGACAGGAATTGCGAACGTTCCATCACACAGTTTGCACATTACCCATAGACTGGGGCCTCACATAGGCTGGGCCATCCCAGAATCTGTTTGAAGTCTTTTTCGAGGGTCTCCTGGAATTTCTATTTTTATGGTGGTTCACGCTGGGATAGATCAGTGAAAAGTTGGCACCTGAAAGTTTAACACCATTAACAAGCTACAGGCATTGTTCAGGAAAACTGAATTTTAAAGCACGGTTTTCCAAAATAGATTTACAGCTGCACTTGATCTGCTAGATTATTGAGGCTGGTTATCATCCAGGTTTTGAGCTGCCCAAGCATTTCCTGTTCAGCTGAAACTAATGATCATCACCTTTGTTTGTGATCGTTTTTTAAAAATATATATAAATCATTTATTTGGAATCATTGTTGCTATTTACTTCAGAAAAATTTGAACCTTCTTGGGATCTCGGATTGTTTAGATTTTTTTTCTGCAGTCTCCCTTGCTTTTTACTGACAACCAGGACTAATTATTCTTTGGAGCTAGTTTTGATTGACGGTAAAACATTAATTTTTTTGTACCACTGACCAACATATTCCATCTGACTCTTTGTTTTGCCATGATGAACATTACTTCATGAAAAACCCAATAACAAGCAGACCACCACAGCCTTTGAGTAAAACGTATTTATTTGAGTTAACAATGTGCCAAACCCCATGTTATCCAGTAAAAAAAAGAGCCAGGGCCATAACTGACAGGGAAATGCTGCCCAGCAACATTCGCACTTCAGGAACACATCGATAAAATCTTCTAATCAAACCACTGGCTTTAATTTAGTCTTTGTTTTATACAAAACTTGTCTTCTGACACTACCGTTCATTTTATTAAAGTATTTACTTGGAATATTATGTCTCTGGCAGTGTCTTGTAAAGTATTTTTATTCATTTTTTGAGGAAAGTGCAAATAATAAAATAGTGTTTACCATGCAAATATTTTCCATGCTTTTCAATTTATAAAACAGAAACGGGGGAAAAAACAAACAAACATGTAAATAACCTGTAAAATACATGAGGTCTACTGAGAAAAATAAACAAAAAAGCAAAACACAAAACTCCTATGGCATGACCCAAAGACTAGGTGACATTTTCTCTCCATCATAAGACAATATTTGAAACAAGAATGCTTTTTATAATCAAGAAGGAAATCTATTTGGAGAGAGGTCATTCTAAAGTAAGCCCTACGGTCACTTGTTCCTCCAATAGCATGCAAATACACTCTGCATTTCTACACGTTGCAATACCTGATGGCACCTTCGAAAACATGTCCGACTCTGCCCCAACTTAGTTATATAAGATAATTAAACCTACACACCCCAGACAAAAAATACCATACTCTCTGGTCACATCAGTACTGTTTAAAGGCTTAAATGTGATTACACAGCTGCTGGAACGCCAAACAAAAATGTCTAGAATTCTGTCCGATGCGACACAGGCGTGTCTGCCTCTGGGTGTCTAAAACTTAAAAAGAAAAATCCACTTTTCCACATGAAAATTATGGCTAAATCTTTTAAAAGCCCTAGGTTTGAATGCATGTTGTCTACAGCATTAACAGTGACAGGCTGCACGTTGAAAGGTACACTTTCACCACCCCTAGTTGATTATACATTGCTCCTGCACCAAAATTTCTTACAAGCTGAAAATAGCCGAGAAACATTCGTACACAAAAAAGTTAAAAAAAATATAACCGGAAACTAAAATTTAGCATGATTTTTTTTTTTTTTGTCATTCTGATGAACTTTATATATTGATTAGTTCCTTGACTTTGGATACGTCTGAAGTGATTACAAAAATTTCGCTTTGCGTGTTAATTACAAAATACATAGAGATAAATGCAACCACCAATGACTATTATTGTTAGTGCCAAGTAAATAATACGCAACTCAAAAATGTTATACTTTGTGCTTGAAAAACCTGTTGAAACTCCATTCCATGATAATGTTTCTTTATCCCCAGCCGAGGTATGCATGTTGCTACAAACCCACACCAAAACACACCTACTTCAACCATTTTAAAAAATTAGCATGCTGGACACACCTACGTATTAACCACTCGGCTCACATTAAAGATGAATGGCATCACTTTGACCATAACATTTTCATTTTCTCAGACTGGCAGATTTTAGGTCAGCCTTTTGTTGTTTTTTACATATTTATATTCCCAAATGACAAAAAAAGTTGTTACAGTTCATACTCGCAATGAAAAAAAAAAAAAAAACTACAGGAATTTTAAAACCATTGTCAAATTGGGCCACAGTGAAGTACTTTTCATACATTTAAATATAAATAATGTTCCTGCAAAACATACATTCAAAAATAAAACCTTAGAAACATACCCAAATCATATCGAGAAACAAACAGCCAAAATAGAAATGAATGGTAGGTCAATATATGAAACGGATCGTTTAAGATATGCAAATATGCAAGGGGAGTGTCCCCAGGCCTGAAGTATATTGTCAGATCTCATGAATATAAACTCGAGCCTACAAAAACAGCAAAATATTTTTGAGAAAGCTAACGAGGGTACACTAACTTATTTGATGAACGCAGCAGCGCTAGCCTCACGGGTGGCTGTTATTATTGTTGTTGTTGTTGTGGTTGTTGCTGTTGTTGCTGTTGTTGTTGTTGCTGGACGCCTCGGTGCCCTGAGGCTGGACGTTGTCGGCCAGGTTGTGCGCGTGCTCCAGGAAGAGGTCCTTGAGAACACTGAGCTCCTTGCTGAGCAGCTTGATCTTGGCCTCCAGGCGCTGGTTCTCCTCCTTCAGCTCGTTGACCCGCTGCTGGGTGTCCTGGGCCTTCTGCTTGCTGCGCATGCGGCTCTTCTTCACCGCCAGGTTGTTGCGCTCGCGCCGCTGACGGTACTCGTCGCTCTCCTTGTCGGCGACGGTCTTCTTCATCTTGCTGGGGGGCAGTGCTTTGCCTCCACCGCCGGGACTGACGGGCACCAGCTGGGGCACCTGCTGTAGGCCGCTGCTGTGGGTCTGGGCCTGGGTCTGGATCACGCTCACACCGTTTTGGTCTGTGCTTGCTTTCGGATGCGATGGCTTGCTCATTTGGATTGTGTGCCTGCCACTTTCCACCGTCTTCGACCAATAGGTCTCACAACTTCAGTTTTAGAGGAGATGATCTCTGTCGGACTACAGGCAGATTACGAAACTCTCTTGAGTTCCCTAAGAAGCCAGAAAAAGAAAGGAAAGGTAACAGGATGGGGTTTGGCTAGCAAGTAGATTTCCGGTAAGACATCACTTTTTTGCTTCTACCGACTTGTGCCTACCATAGTTATGGCCAATTACTGAGAAGCAAAATACCCCTCGACCTTTGCTAAAGCTTGGTTATTCATGGATCGGTATCGTTAGAAATTGATTCTATATTTTGTCTTAGGTAGACCCAGTATGGCAGTAACAAATCTTATCTTCCGCACATTTAATCTATGAATGTGTCTTTATTAGTAACGGTAACTGGTTGCTGTCCAAGGCAATGTCTTACGGTTCGCAGCGCGACGATATCACACTCTTAATATATATTAAAAGCGGGTATCGAGGTAAACACGACAAAATGTCAAACACCAACTAGTCGAACCACGTAGGGATATTATATTATATTTAAACGAGTTATTTTATGTTAAATTAGGTGTGTTGCACTCAATAGCTAATTCGCTATTTTCTGCAGTATGTTGCCTAGGATTACATCATCGTACTTTTTCCCCCTCACCGTTGATAACTGTGTTCTTTGTGTGATGGCAATGAAACGGGAAACTTCGTATCATCTTAAAATAGAGGAAACCCATCTAAACAAATTATTAGCTATCAAATATAGAGCCTCCGTTTTTACTATGTTTATTATATTTTTAGTTTTTTACATATAACTTACATAAAATACCACGTGTTACTGAAGAGTGATTATATATTTGGCCATAAAAAAAATCTAGCTAGCTACCTACGCCCACTGAGTACTTTCTGGTAGAAGAAAAAAAAGCTGCGTATGTCTCACCTATCCAGCTTTTATATACAAAATACTACATGAAAAAACTTCGCTACATTTGATTCTTTTTAGTTTTCAGTCCAAATATACGATAAACGTCATTACTATTGTAGCGTCTGATCTAACTACTAGCTAGCTAGCACAAGAAGTATGCAATCGATTTGAACCTTACCAAATACCTTTCTTGTAAATAGATCTATATAAAGTTACCTTTGATTTTTTAAATCCCATCAATCGTCCATCAACGTCGGAGACGTTACTCTTCTGGTGTTTGTATTTATTTTATTTTATTTTTGCTAAAAGATTGTTTTTGTTTGGTTTCTAGCTACAACAGAATCTGTGCTCGAGTATTGCGAAATCATGTTTACCATGTACGGAAATCTATCGGCTGAACCAATGGACGCAGTGTATTAGAATGGATGATGCAATTCACTGAGAGCGACGGCGCTTACAACCAATTGAAAGTAGAGAATGAGCAGTCGATGTGTCACCTAGTAATTTGGCTTCTATGTTCATATATTCTTATCCGGGAATAAATCTTATAAACTATTTATTAGTATTTAGACACCAATTGTAATTTTTTGCATTAATTGTTCGATTACATGGCATTTGTGTGTTTGGAATAATGTTGTATTAGAGATAAACCTATGCGGGCCACTACAGTGTAAAACTTGGTGCAATATTCGTGCAATTGATTGCCAATAATTTTACTGGAGTTTTACTTTAAATATTAAAATGTTAGAAACTGCGTGAATATGTAGATTTTGTTGAACATACCCAGTTCCGAGACATCGGATCCACTATGGCCACAAGCAATCCGCTGTTTTTGAAGTGCGGGTCTTTGACGACTGCTTTTGGAACAATAGGGGGAGCCCTTCACCAGGAAGCTTCGGATGAACTGTAATTTTCACCTCATCGCATGAGCCAATAACTACTTGAGAAATGTATGTTGTGGCACCTATCTAACACGAACGCTCGCAGCTATAAATTTAGACTTTTGCCAGTATATCGCAGACGACCTTCTATTGGTTGGTTACATTTTGATTGGTTTTAAGTAATTTTGTATTTCGATAATATATAGATAATAGTTAACCAAGACATGAAATGTCAGTGACCCTATTATTTTCCTTGGGATCACAGGCCATCAAGTTTTCTTGTTTTTTCCCCCAATACAGTTCTGGATGTGGTGGTTCAATTAATTTAATCACAGCAGTAATACGGTACACCAAGTGTCTACATTGCTTGGGTTGTAGGAAATCTATGCCCGGTAGCCAATTAGGACAAAGGTCAATTGACGAGATTATACGGGTGTATCAAATTTTTATTCCAGTTGCCTAGATAGATAACGAAGTTTTGTTAAAGAATGTAAAACCACCTATAACCAGTAACGAGGTACAATGAAACAATAAAAATGACCTGTGTAATGACATGTTTCAAAAAAGTATGTTTTATGACCAACATTTTTTCGTAATATTAAGTTTAATTGTGTAATGTGACTATTTAAGTGTGATATTAATAATTATACAAATTAAATCCAAAGAAGTAATCTATTGCCAATTCGGCCTTTAAATTATATTGTCTTGAATGCCCATGAAACATCCTTGAGATCGGAGATTGAGATTAAATTACTGTTCTACATTTCAAATTCTATCCCACGAAACAAATCAGCGAAGTTTCTCGACCCTCTACCTTTCTTCCTGGACTTATATATATATATATATATATATTATTTGGCAACATTTTACAGCTACAGAAATAAAATAAATAACAGAGTGCATCTTTCCCCTTTGTATTTTCAGGAGATAAAATACTGTTGGAAAAATAGAAAACATTTTCCCAACAGTGTTTTATCTGCTAGAAAGTATGTAAAGCATTAAATTATATTGTGTTCTTCACTGATATTATTATATCGCAATGCCCCGTAATCGAATACGGTTTCGGGCTGGTCAGTGGGACTTTTCTGTTGTAAAGACATAATATAAAGCCAGTGGGTTTCATTTCATGTTAATAAACCTATTTTATCGAATCCTCAACCATTAATTGGCCCTCCAAAATGTCCTGCTATATGCATAAATAAATTTAACGCGCTCGTATATATTTGAATGTATTTCAAACGAGTAGATATTAATTGCCGTCATTTGCTTTGATATTTTGTTTAACACTTTGTCCCAGGAAAGAAGCACTTACATTAGCGTTGTCTTTCCCTCAACATATGATGCAAATATCTTTCATTTGCATGATTTGTTACGTCAGTAAACAATGTTGGCCGCCTTGTAAAAAATTGGGTGAGCATTAGGACCCAGAATGCGTCAGCGCTTACCAACGCGTATATAGAAGCTAGAGGAGAAAGCTAGGTCTGACTTGAGGTACTTGAGCTTCAAGAACTAGGATATATATCGCCTCTTGACTGGGCACGCTTTTAAAGCCTTCTGGCTCTTAGCTGCAGATCATATTCTAACTGACATTCACAGCATACTAGGCACAAGCTCCGGGTTTAAAAAAAAAACAACAACAAAAAACGTATTTTACTTTTTTACCGTTGTTTTCTCCGGTACTGCGATCAAGCTGGATTCCCGGAGCTCCTCAGCATGTCTGGCGAGTTTTAGATTCTCCATGGAGCAGCCAAACTTCTACGAGGTCGCCCAACGGCCCCTGATGACTAGCCATCAGAATCAGCAAAGTTCCTTCTTCTACAAAGAGCTTCAACCCACTGGAGATTTGAGTGAAATTTGCGAAAACGAGAATTCGGTTGACATCAGTGCATATATTGATCCTGCAGCGTTCAACGACGAATTCCTGGCCGATTTATTCCACAACAGCCCCAAACACGAGAAAGTCAAGGTGGCCAGCGGTGAATACGATTACCTCCACGCTGCTAGCAACGTGCCAAGGACTCATCAGCAAGTTTACAACTGCGCGGCAAATTACATGGACTCTTCAAAGCTTGAGCCAATTTACGACAATCATGCTGCCACAAGAATCAGACCTGTGGCGATAAAGCAAGAGCCCAGGGAAGATGATGACGTTAGTCAGTCCTCAATTTCACCAGTTTACCAACATGCTCGCCATCATCACCATCAGCAGAACCTAACGCATCTTCAGTACCAAATTGCGCATTGCGCGCAGACAACTATGCACCTCCAATCTGGACATCCAACACCTCCTCCTACCCCCGTCCCAAGTCCCCACCACCAACAAAATAACTTGCCTGGTGGACCAATGAAGACGATGGGTGGAAGCGACAGAGGAAAATCCAAAAAGCACATTGACAAGAACAGCTGCGAATACCGTTTGAGGAGAGAGCGAAACAACGTTGCTGTCAGAAAGAGCAGGGATAAGGCCAAAATGCGCAACGTGGAGACTCAGCACAAAGTAATTGAGTTGGCAACAGACAACGACAGACTACGCAAAAGAGTGGAACATCTCACTCGGGAACTGGAGACATTAAGGGGCATCTTCAGGCAACTGCCCGACGGTTCTTTTGCCAAATCCATGGATGGGCAACTGTGCGTAAAAATAAACTAAAGGTGTTGGACTTTTACAATTGGTGTTGTTCGCCGGATTTGCGTCGTTGATTTGGCAGATCGGCAACTGTGTTTCTTAAGGATTCGGGGCAGCTGAGGTATACGTATAATTGCCTTCTGAACTAAACGATAAGCTCATTCTCTCAGACTCTCAGACGGTGGACCTGATTATCTGAATATAAGAATGCGCGCGCACGTTTTATTTTTCTTTATTTTACAAAGCAAAGCGTCAGCCTTAATCTGCCTTAAAATGTGTCTTTAAACGCCACAACTTCTGCTTTTTTGCATGTAGGACAATATGTGCACAATTGTCTTGTCCATATTGAAATAATATTTGTTTAAGGCTGCGTAAATGTCGTCTGACTGGAATAAAAAATGTTTAGTTTTATTCGATTGATTCACTTCTATGCCAAACTGGAACCCATTTTAAAAACTGGTATTTGTTTCCCCTGTGCCGCGTTTTTCTGCCCCATGCCTTCAAAAAAGGGGCGAAGTGAAACAAGTTTTCTTTTGCCCTATCAACAATTGCCCTATCCCCCGCTGAGCACGCTTGTTAAATAT
>JAOYSI010000127.1:0-18597 GCA_025775065.1 Hiodon alosoides | reverse complement strand
CACACACACACACACACACACACACACACACACACACACACACACACACACACACACACACAGACACACACACACACGCACACACAGACAGACACACACACATACACAAGTAGGGCATGTCTCCTTGGCAAAAGTCTAAAATAAAAATAAACCCAAATTCACTGCTAAAAATAAGGACCTGCAAACCTCAAATATTAAGATTCAAAACTTCAAAAACATGCGGCTCAGACCAGACATAGCACCAGATAGCGTAAACACAGCTAATTAAATTGTGGCATATTTGGTCTTTCATCTTATATTTCACAAGGACACATAAAAATGGCAACCAAAATAACCATGACAAAGGGTCATCTTAAAAAATGTCTAATTCCTTCCAGCAATAAAAACAGCCAGCTCTGAAAAAAGAAACAGACACCAGTCTTACCTACTAATTCCAAACTATGTATAAATAACTGGCTGCAGAATTAAAATTCCACCTAGCTGTATGTTAGCTGTTTATACTGCGATAAACCCAGTGATACTCGTTGGGCATGAACTGAACTATCCAGCTGGGATGGTGAAGCATACTTTAGTTTTGTTCAAGAATAGTAGAACCAAGGATGGTTTTGTTTTTGACCACTACCTTCCTTTGACGTCTGATATAATAGTACTGAAGCATTTTGTAGTCTTTGCCTGGAGGCACTCAGTATAACTGAACATGTTCACGTGGGTATGAAGCAAGATTTAAGTCAGCGAGCAAAGACAAGACAATTCAACATTTACTTTTCAATCTAGAATGAAGCTAGAATTTTCCTAATTCCTGTTATACATTTTTGTAAATTAAACGCAATAACACCAAATAATTAGAATATCAAAATGTCTACTGTCATCACCAGTTTACTATTTACAGATGTCCGGCTCAGGCTGGCTTCTGCAGGCCAATCGTGTAATACTTGCAATACACTGATGGCCTTCAAGCTCTGTGACCGAAAGAATAAGGCTTACTTTACACTTTGTCAACTGTTGTGAAACAGTACATGATAACACAATGCCCCTGCCCCCCATATAAATTCCCAGTAAGAGTCAGATTAACAAGAATTAGTGTTAAGTACATTCGTGATTTAGTTTTTTTAACTGACAGTCAACGACAGCGTCAATCGACGGTTAATCCGGCAAACTGATTTAGGCGTCATTAGTAAAAGCAAAGTATGGGGGTATTAGATTTGTAGCTCTAAGCCTTTTCAAAGCATTTCCGAAATACCTGAACAGATGTGCTATTATACCACAAATGGATTGAGCTGCTCAAAGTGGAGGAAGTGGGTTGTTTGGCTAAGTAATATTTATGCAAATGTGTTTTTCTGGAAAATCAGCCAGTTTGAAGCGAAGACAGTTTGCGTTTGGGGGGTAACTATTAATCAGAAGCAGGCATGGCTAAGGTGGTTTGCTTGATGCAGCAGCACAGCGACGGTGGGGACCAGGAACACATTACAGCGACTGCAGCAGCAGATTATCTGTTTTAAAAGAATTTGTGAACTCATGACCTTCCGGCATTCCATTTATGTCCACTGCGTTCCGATGTTTGGAGCACAAACAGCGAACAGTACGGCCATACGGTCAGTGCAGTGAGATTAATTGCCTGAGGGCAGTGGTTTCATCTTTGGCCAGAAACGGTAGTAAATAGCCCTTGATATAGGCATCCAGCTGGACATTCTTGCATAAAAACAAAGACTCTGCAGAATAATTTTTGATTGGTGATTTATAGGGCAAAACCTATGAAAATGTGCTGTACTGTGGACTTCCCTTTCTAAACTCATTTAATATGTAGTTTTTATGATAAAAAGGCTGCAGTTATTGCTGTAATATTAGAATTATTTAATTTAACACTCCTGTAAGGTCAGCTATAGTTTTAACGGTATACCCCTAAATTTTGAGCTTGATATTTAAAATATTTAGTTTAATGAAATGGTTAGCCTTCTTTGTGAGAATGTTAGGTCAATTAATCAGTATTTTGTATTAAAGTTTAATATGTTGCAAACATACTTTGTGTTTCAGAAAAACTAAGCTAAGCATGGTCATCCAGGAAGTTTTTTATAATTATTTTGTTATCCCAAAAGAGTTCATAAATGCCTTATGTGTGTTTAAAAATGATACGCCTACAAAATACATATTTTATATTGTCATTGAATAAGGTCTATAGTAAAGAAATATACAGTACCCTCTAAATGTATGAAACACCTTTAAAAAAAGATGATTTGACTGTAAGAAAATGCTCCGTTCTTTTCCACTCATATAAATGTTAATATGTGAAATTCTATGTATTTTTCAAAATAGTACAGTAATAAAATGTATTCACATCCAGCAATATTCGTTTTCATCCATGCACCTTTTGGCTTTTATGAAACTAAGAATATGCTTCCTGTAGTCTTTTAGAAGGTTGTGCCACTCAGGATGGTTTTTTATCCATTCCTCCAGGGAGAATTTCCTCAGTTCCTGTAGATTTCATGGTTTTTCATTTGTGAACTGTTACCTCGAGTTCGAACTACACACTTTCCAACCAATTCTAGAGATTGCAATGAATAGTCAAAAAGGTTCATGTATTCAGTTGATTTCTCTGTACATGAGGATGAATGCTTTTTGATCGTGGTCATACTGGAATGTATAGTTCTGATAAAGCCTGGGGTTTGTGACTTGAAATTCCTGGAACATAGCTTCGTAGCTCTCTTGGTTCTAAGAAGAGCACCAGGTCCAGCGGGAGCAGAACATACACAAAGCAACGCAGATATTTCTTTAACATGTGCTTCACATTCCCCATGCAGAACATTAAGCCCATCGGCGTGTCAGAAAAGCTCCATTTCCTTTTCACCTGACCATAAAACACCCAATTGGCACTGAGAAGCAGTTTAGCGAAGTTGTTCCACCTCTTTTGTGCCTTCAGAGGAGGATTTACAGGTAGTGGATAAAAAAATGGAAACACCAAGGGAGATGGCCATCGCGTGTGGGCAATTATTTTTCTCTCCAATATGTTTCAATGCTACGAAGTTCACTTATAGGTATTAAGTAACGTTTAGCATTGACTTTGCCTTCTAATAGAATGAGTGCACCCAAGTCATACAAGGATAATGTACCCAACAAACAACTTGTAGGAACCAAGGGCTGTTGAGTTCTTAAAGGTTGGGACATGGTGAAGGATGATTTATCTGACCACATCAAATTTCTCCAACACTCGCTAGTCCATTGGCACCACTTGATTCACAAATGTGCATTTCCAGGTGTGATGAGCAGTTTGGCACTGTAGTTTACCTTATGAACTGCTTTTGTGATTATGATCAATACAAGTAGGAGCTCAATAAGAAGGCACCCTATTAAAAAAATCTACATAGGTACAAAAAAAACAAACAATTGAATTAAAACGTCAGTCTTACACAGAAAAAAGACCATGACACAAAGCAGTTGTGATGTAGAACTATTTTAGAAGGTCGAATGCTTCCAGAAAATATATCATGTTTATATAAACATGTGTCTCATTCATAAATCAATTTCATAACTGCGGGTCTTTTTGTGTATGCTCACTCCCTGTAGCCCTCTGTGGAATAATACAGCAAGGTCTTTCAAATGTCCTCAATATCCCCATGAATGTGAGAATATAAATTGAGCAGACATCAAGGCATCCTTTAGTTCTATTGTGTGTCGCGCCTTTCATCATGACTAGCTCACAATTCGGACTCCTGACGGTGAGAGGGCACATTACTGCAATGCACAAGCGCACCCCCTCACTGCCTTTCTTCAGCTCAACTGCCATCAGCTGCTGTTTTTGCTCTGTGGTTCATTGCCAGCCTTGACAAGTTTGCGATGACAGTTCTCACTAGAATTCCACTCTATTGGTAGACGTCATATTTAGTTTTCTGACAGTGATTTTGCAAAGCCGCGTCCGCGAGTAGCCTGGTCTAACACAAAGCTGCAATGACTGTATAGATGGTTCTGAAGCTCCCTTTGATGGAAACGTTGGAGTTAACGTATGCACATTAGCAATGACAATCAAAACCATTTCTGATGAGCTTTCCAACCTTATATAATTTTGAAATTGCTCAGTAATATTTGATGTGTGCATGCAAACACACACACCGAAGAGAAACGGTAACAAGGTAAATAGCCAAATGTTTTACTTGATCGATTGTTTTATGACGAATTGACATGAGAATTTAACTGGCAGTAAATAATTGGTGTCCATTATTGAGTAAAAACCGAATGGAAAGCTTAATCAACTGCCCATTGTTATTGATATTACTGACATACTGTCACAATTCCTGCGTGATGACAAAGTAGGTAAAGGATGGGGAATATTAGTGTGTGCAAGGCCGCTCGATCTTCTACATACCACTGACTCTGTCAGAAAGATTTTTAGTAATGTCAGGGATTTATTATAAATATTATACTTTTATTGGTTTGAATGGGAATGTTGTGTTTTTTCATCTTTTGACAATTTGCTTTAAAATGCAATGGTTTCTGACAAAACAACGTGAGGTCATTAAATAAGATATATTTATGAAACAATGAGTTGTGATTAGTAATTGCTAATAAAAAAACAGTGCAGCCTAACAGCATACTAAATTATAGCCAAAGATCCCTCAAGGACAATAAGCACAGAACAGTTTCAGCAAAGCGATGCATACAATATGACAAAAAACAATGCCAGTCACTTTCTTTGTGTTTGACAGGGTCCACTACAGTTTCAATGTTACAAGCTAATCAAATATTACTGAGAAATTTGTCAGCTGGAAAGCTTAAATCAGCAATTGTTTTGATCGCCATTGCTAACGTACAGAGGGTAACTTCTGCTTCCTTCACAGGGAGAGGCAGAGCCTTCTATCCAATCACTGCGACTTTGGATTGGACTAGGTTACTAGTGGTTTTGCACCAAGTTTTGCATGGAAAAGAAAGAATCCCTTGCAGACATTTAAAATAGAAATTTCAAGCTATGTTTTGCAAATGTGTGTGTGTGTGTTTGTGTGTGTATACATTTGCACACACTTCTGCAAAAACCAAATGAATAAAACTTTTTTTATAATATTGACCATTCCTGTTTTTTTCAAGGTCTTCTACTGGAACTAGTAAAAAGCACAAACTGTTTTATTTTTTGATTGATCGTTTCAGTAGGGTACAGAATGGCATTTATTGTAGTGAAACGGCTGCATGCCTTACCAACCGATTATTTTACAGTTGTCTGGTATTTGAAGAGCTCTGATGCTTTTTAGAATATTGCGCTAAACATTATTAGCCTACCGCAATTTTTTAGATGAGGATCTGGCTGACTTCAATGCTAGCATTCATTTCACAGCTGCACTCGTTGAAATTGTTGTCCCATTCACCCTGCCCCTTTGAGCATTTAAATAATAAAATATTCAGCTGATCTCTGTGCAAGAGTGCTCTGTTTCTGTGAACCCATTTCCTGTTTGCAAATCATCTTTTATGTACAGTAAGTGCTTGAAAATACATAGAACATATGTTTAGGGGGGCCTAAGATAGCATTAAATGTATAATGCAAAATAGGTCAGATGTAATAGCATTTTTAAAACCCGCCTAATTCTCATTCCATGTGCTTTTTAATTCTCAGAATATCCAAGAGGTCAACAATTTGAGATGCCAGTCCACTGCACTGAATTGAAGACAAAATAGCAAAATCTTGCTTAGCCACTCCAAGGATGTGTTTACATAGATCTATTGACGACATTTAGTATCAAGAGCAACTGGAACGACAAGTCCTGAAGGCTTTTGTCTGGGTTTTTCTCACGCGCTGGCCCCCGAATGGTGCCGGCTACTGCCTACATCCGCCAGCTCCATACGAGCTCAAGAGTGGCCCTAATGAGTCAAGCAGGCCTACCCCATATCCAGTTCACGCATAACCCTAATTCTGCACCAGCACAGAGGTACCCTCCACCGAATCCTTGTGATTAACGCCAGAAACCGGCTGTGTGCCCTATTTTCCAGACAGGGTCAGTGAATAATGATCTCTTTCCCCATATATTGTCCCATGCTGTTTTTTTTCTCCCTCGGTTTCCGTCTCAGTTTGTAAAAAGCACTTTGTCAAATTAATTATTTTATTTTATTTTTTTGATTGATTGTTTCAGTACGATACAGGATGGCATTACGGAAGTGAAACGACTGCAAAGGCTACCAACCGATTCCTTTACTGTAGAATGGTATTTGATGAGTGATGAGAGCCCCTGATGCTGTTTGGAATATAGATCTAAATATTATTAGTCTCTAATTGCAAGTCAATAGACATTTACGGCCAAACAAGCTAATTTCATTTAATAAGCCAGAGGACCACTGAGTCCTGAATTTATAAACAAGCTATGCGTATTAACGACGTATTAAACCTGTTAATTGCCACCTTACTGCTTGCCGTTTGCACATTCCCATAAAGATTCAAATCCGGTCAGATGTTTGTGTTGTCCTTACTGTCGTCACAGAGGATGCCAGCTCTTCCGTAGGGGCAGAGGCAGACGGCGTCGTGTGCGGACTTAGGTATGCAGGTGGCACCGCGGCCACAGGGACTTCGGTCACAGGCGGTGAACTGGCACAGCTTTCCGGTGTACAGGCCAGGGCACTTGCAGAACCAGTTCTCCGCATCGCTAGACATGGGAAGAGAGGCAGAGGCAACATCATTAGTAGAAAAGGCACCATGTTGTAAATGGGAATTCACCCAGATCGCTCCATTGATTCCTAATCAATTTCAGAACCGCCACGGCAACAATGAGAGAGTGTGTGAGTGAGTGAGAGAGAGAGAGAGAGAGAGAGAGAGAGAGGCACTAAGGACTAAGAACACAATGACAACAGGATTAGATAAACAAAGGATATTTACTGCACAGTTAAGGTGACCTGTACAGCACCAGCGTGGAATAAAATGGAAGGAAACTAGGAAAGAGAAATAATGGAACATACAAAATTTTTTCCTCGTTGCATTGGCAGGCTGCCTGGTGGTAAAGGCAACAACAATTCTCATACTCCAGATTTACATAATCGACCCTATTTGAAAGGATTCAGGGGGAGAACTTTACAGTACAAAAACACATACATTCTCTTGATACAAAACCAACCTTCCGTGAACTCCTGATTCAAGGCATTTGAAATTTAAAAAATATGATTTAATAGTCCAAAAAAAAAACACTTGATCCTTCCTGGATTCATATTCCACAGACCTATCTGTGGGCGAGGAGCCGACGGTGGGCCAGCTTCATAAGTAATGTTGAGAAAGGAACTTCATAAGCAGCCATAAGACGTGCAGCCTTTCAAAGCTGCGGTATCAGACATGGGAGGCATTGGAAAGGGTTTCAGATCTATAAATTAATAATGTCCTTTGAGCAGGAGCTCCGCAGGTTGCATTTTGCTTCTCCAGAACTGGTTTCAAGAGATTAAATATTTACATTCTGTCGCTGGGATTCAGAATAAGAGGAAAGGACTAGCCTGATGGAAAGAATGGTAACAAAACCAAAACAATGCTGTCGCTGTCAACATCAAGCCTCTTCTAATGGGTCCAACGATTGGCTACAGGAAATGCTATTTATTTTTTGGTATATAAGAAGAAAAAAATGATATAAGCTAACAAATAAGTTTGAAGAAGAACCCCTGAGCTAATTACTATGTATCAGAAAAAAGAGCTGGAGTAATTATAAAAGATATTTTAACTGAAGGCTAGGAATGAAAATATTATTCTCATTACTGTTTATCACGCTTATTGCAACTTCATTATGGAGAGGCAGTATTGCTGTGTATCATGCATATTCGTTATTACTTGGAACAATTGAAACTATTCCTATCGAAGGAGCAGGCTTTTTGTCATTGTTTCATAGACTACAGGGGGTAATGACACAGCTGGCTGTAAGATTAGTGTCCTGCATTATGTTCAACATGCAAACACATCCATTTCTATGAATGATTACCCTTCAACATAGCCACCCACTTAGATTTGGCTAGTGTGCAATTTATGCGTGTCTGCGCATAGCCTCTCCTAATCAACGGAAAACTTTGACCAAGAAAAGTTTTTTATTATTCGATATCTGAGGACATTAGTGTTGAAATTACCATAGCCCTTTCCCTGGATAACAGAATATGTTTCGGAGTCATTTGGAATAAATCTTTCCTCTTTTTTCCCAAGAGTCGTAGAGTCTGCAGGTTTTACAGCTACGCCATTTTACAGACAACCTCAGTATTGAAAAAAAAACCTACATGCACTGGGGTCACCGCTGACCAGCAACGAATAGAAGTCAATACGAATTTTTCATTTTAAACGCCATATAACAGCTCCTTGTGTAAAGCTCTTAGGCACATTGTCTGTAAAATATATTTGCTATTACCGGTAATAAATAATACATTAAAAAAAACACAACATTTAAATACACAAATAATTCAAAGCTACGGTTAAAAAAAAAAAAAAAAAAATTGCTAGAGTTTACCAATGCCAAGATTTATATGAATAAGCCCTCTTCAGAAGCCATACATTACTTTGAGACACAAAAGTGAATCAAACTCTTTCAGGAACTTTTATTTAAATCCCAGTGGAGGTAAATGGCAGTTTCTACCGAGGTCAACATAAAATTGGGTCAAATGGTTTTCCAACATATACGTTTCGCAACTAAAATAATGAGCTGTCATCACGCCAGCAATGCACTGGCTATTCTCTGCAAGGAAAATATCGTATTCCTATGAATAATTTACCAAAATGAGAAAGGATGGCTTTCAGAAAATGCTGAATTCCGTGCAGTTAAATCATGATCCGTCTATTTAGTTCTGTCATTCAAGCTGACACATGGATCCCCTCCCTCTTCGCTTTCTCTCAGCACAAATTATGAAGAGGGATCACATCCCAAACACTGCTGTTAGGCCGTATGACAAGACTCCAGAAGACTTAATATGTTCTGCATGGCTTTGCATGATACTAATTACTAACATAAACATTAACAACGATCCCCAAATGATATCTGAGCTTATTTAAGATGGGGCTGGTTGTTGTTCTATGTGGCCCTGGCAGGATATGTTTAAAATGGGCTTTGGCAGGCAGTGGCTTAAAGTGGTCTATTATGGGGTGCATTTGTTTTGCACCAGTTACCAGCTGAAATTAATTCAAAATCCACCCGCTGAAAATGTGCACATTGAGCAGAAACAGAACTTAACGAGAGACTGTTCATTCTAGTACGGTGTGTACTGGTATTGGGTTTTTGTTGATAATTGCCAGACATCTGCGATAATGCTTACATCATTGGTCAATACTGACTACATAATCCGAAAATATGACCAGCATCCTACCAAGCTGTGGCACGCAGCCAGGAACCATGTACCTCAAGCTTGGGGGGAAATTCCTAAAAGGGAGGACGGACAGCAAAGCTGGGGACCTCGTTGTGCGACCACTAATCACACTCAGGTGCCTATAATCATACAACTCTTTTACAAGGCTCAGGAAGAGAGGGTTGGAGGAAGGTTAACTGAAAAGAGAATGAATGGTGGTGTTTGGTCTTTGGGCTTTATTTAAAGGTTTGAAGTGCTCATGTAAGATCAGTTAAAAGATGTTTTATTTTGCTTTTTCCAACATGGGCTGTTTATTTGAGTTTATCCTGTTTTGCCCTCCTAGCATTATTTCAATTGTTTAAGTGGTTAAGAATGCCAAATAAAGGGCATGCCCCCTCTCCCTGTGCCTCCGTCTTCAGACAAAAAAGCTTGAATCTCAGAGATCATTACCAATAACCACAACTGTCTAGGGCAGCAATTATTTGTGATATTGATTTTGGGTTTTTTGTGTATGTCTGTGTTTTGTTTTCACGAGGTAATTTTACCAGGATGCAAGGATCAATTCTTTATATAAGATGTTATAATTTTTGGAAAAAAAATCTAAATTCTTCTCACAAAAGTTAGCACCCAGATCTACACATTATCAACACATTAACGACTACTAGTTTGATACAGTCTTTTTCAGCCACTGTTTGACACGTTATCGGTAGATCTATGGTTCGATCTGACAGCTAATTAGTAAGAAAGTGTCAAATTTGTTCTCTGGCAAGATCAGTGGGGAATTGAGACTTTGTCGGCATCTGTTGCAGATAATGCAGACGTATCTTTGTCTGCTTTTGAAAAAGCACGTTGTCCTGCACCATCACTGGAATCAGGAGGAACTTGCCTCTGGAGTCTCCATGGTCACTAGATTCACTGAATAACAAGGAACAGGACCATTTCACTGCAGCTGCTAACAGCAGTTGCAAAACAGCCATTTGGCTTCAGAAGGATAAATTCTCTACATTGTAGATATTCTCTACATTATGTGCCCGGTCCTTTCCCACAGAGGGTCATAATCTCAAATTTCATAATCTCAGAGTTGTCTGAGGAGATCAGAGAGAAAATAATAGACAAGCATGGTACAGGTAAAGGCTGCAAGACCATCTCCAAGCAGCTTGATGTTCCTGTGACAACAGTTATAAATATTATTGAGAAGTAGAAGGTCCATAGAACTGTAGCCTCCCTCGGCGCGGCCGCAAGAGGAAAATCGCCCCCAGATTGAACAGAAGGATAGTGCGAATGGTAGAAAAAGAACTAAGGATAACCTCCAAACAGATCCAAGTTGACAAATCCCAGGTGAAGGTACGTCAATTTCTGATCGCGCCATCCGTCGCTTTTTGAGCGAAAGTGGCCTCCATGGAAGAAGACCCAGAAGGACTCCACTTTTGAAAGAAAAACATTAAAAAGCCAGACAGGAATTTGGTGAATTAGGAATTAGGAATGAGTCAAAACTGGAGCTTTTTGGCAAGTCACATCAGCTCTATGTTTGCAGACGAAAAAATGAAGCTTTCAAAGCAAAGAACACCATACCTACAGTGAAACATGGAGGAGGCTCAGTTATGTTTTGAGCCTGCTTTGCTGCCTTGAATCTGTGCAGGGCACAATGAAATCTCAAGACTTTCAAGGCATTCTGGAGCGAAATGTACTGCCCAGTGTCAGAAAGCTCAGTCTCAGTCGCAGGTCATGGGTCCTCCAACAGGATAATGACCCAAAACACACAGCTAAAAGCAACCAAGTATGGATAAGAACAAAACATTGTCTGTTCTGAAGCAGCCTTCTATGAGTCCTGATCTGAATCCTATCGAACAGCTATGGAAAGAGCTGAAGTCTGGAGAAGGCACCCCGTCAAACCTGAGAAAGCTGGAGCAGTTTGCCCTGAGTGGGCCCTGTTAACAGGTGCAGAAGTCTCATTGAGAGCCACAGAAAATGTTTGATTGCCTCTAAAGGTTGTGCAACAAAATATTAGGTTGAGGGTCCCATTATTTTCATTTGTTTTATCATTAACAATATTATGTTGAAAAACAAATCAAAAGCAAAGTCAGATTTCTATTAAATATGGAATTAACAATGGTAGATGCCGATTACTTTTGTCAGTTTCAAGAGGAAATTGTGCATTCTTCTTTTTTTTTGGAAGGGTACCAGCACATTTTTGTGTATGGCAAGTGGGAAGAGGTGGCATATGTTTCGAAGGGCGGAGGTGTGGTGGTTAGCTGACTGATTGACCGGCTCATAAATGCAAAGGATTGTCTTCCTTGTTTGGTGAGCCAAATAGTCAATTATCCACCTGGGCAAGCACGGCAGGTTTTGTAACAGTGCAGAGCAGATCTTGAGAGAGGAAGTAAACCACGTCTTAGCATACTTGGATGAATCGGGTGGATAGCATGTAGCTGTTTTGTCTCTGTTCTTGTGTGCGTTGGTATATGCACCCTGGAGATGATTCCTTTTGGATGCTTTCTTCCCACATAAATTGTATTGAGTCAAATTAAAGATAGATAATATATTAGTTAGTTGCATGAGGGCACAAAGGATGGGAATTGCAGCAGTAGTATAGTAGTGTTGTCTACAGTGGTTAGAACTAATACAGTGTTTAAGTACAGTCACTGCAGTTTTTTCATATATACTTCTTTGTGCCCACTTATGGTTCTGCAGGTGCAGGTAAAGTAAATTAGTTATACTGTGTTTTTGTTATTACTAGATAATAAATGTTAAGATTATTAAAATAAATGCTAGATAATGAATGATAATGATTCTGCAGCACATATAGGACCAACATTTCCTAGAGCCAATAAAACATTGAAAAGATATTTGGGTCTTAGATGATCTGGCCTGAATATTATTCATTTGACCTTATCTGTTTGATCCGGTACAATGCTTATGTTCTGAACGAGACGTCTGGGTAAATGCAATTATCATTTCTAATACATCAGAAGGAAACCCTAAGTGTGACATCAGAAAAATATGTATAATATTCGGTCTTAAATAATAAGTGTATAAATATATTTTTAAAGTACATTAGTGAGTACTTAACCTGAATTGCTGTGTAATTCACACAGCAACAAAAAAAAGCAACAAAATATGGAAGTTCTCATTTAATTAAAATGTAAAAACTCAATCAATGGAAAGTTGCGTGATAAATGGACAGCAGCTTTTAGTTGAACACCTGTGAATTGCAATAACGTTCTGTGCCTTCACATAAAAATATGTTAACCTAATGCTATGTACTAAACACATCATTTGGCTCTGCTAACCCTCCCAATTGTTCATTTACTCATTGTGTCAATGATCATTACTTGGTAGAGTTACGACCACACAGAAAACTAAAGGATTCATTACCAAAACTGAGAAGTAAAGTAATTAATCCGATCTTATGATATGGGGGCCTCCACTGATTCTCACAAGAGTTTAGTGTATTTTTCAAAATTTAGTCCTGTGATAAAGCAGGGATGGGTCTTATCACTTAGCACATGCGTTCACATGCAGATGTCCTATATGAACTTGTTACCGCTTTCCCTGTGGTTGGTTTTATTAGATTTTAAAATTGGCAACAGCGAAGGGCTATTACAGCCAAACACATCTTAAAGCCCTGCATTTAACACTCTGACTTGCATGTTGAAAGGGAATAGTAAAAAAAAAATACTGTACACTGTCCAGGGCTTCAATTATTCATTGTTCTTATTGTTTGAGGGCGAGCTGAACTGACTGTGAGATCATGAGGCAAAACGATCAATTATTCATCGGTTTATCTGTAATGCAACAGATTAAAAATGCATGTTATTAATAATTAAATCCTGTGTGATTGCACAGATCCTCCTGCAATATTCCTTTAAATGCAAAAAGCTAAAGTGTGGAATGTTAATGACTGAGGATATGTGTAGGACACTGTGGCTGAGTAGCTCTGTTGTTTTTATGCTGCTTACAGCTGCAGTGCACATAAACGAGGAATGGTAGAGAATTTTCCGTCTCTATACTGTTGTAGCAGAGCAATGGAAGCCTAATAGTTATCTCTGAGGGAGGTGGCATGTATACTTCTCTCTGCCTCTGATTAACTTTTTTTCTAAAAGCAGTCTTTCCCCCCCTATTCTTCTGACATTTAAGTTAAAAAGATGTGTTAAAATGTGTTAATTTTATGTTAGAGTTGTAGTTTACTGACCTTACCCCGTTTGTGCATTTTTTTCTAGAAGGAAACTGCAATTCCCAGAGTTTACTTTAATGTAAACATCGATCATTCTTGATTCCCCAACTAAAGTTGTCCTTTCCAGTTCCTAAAAGGACAGTATGGATTTATTTGTGCACATAGGTCAAATAAACACTTCTACTGATTAGGCTATTTTACAGCAAAAAATATATTACTCCATATAAAAAAAATGATTACTCTATTACTTTCAATCCATAAAGGAAAATGGCCCAGGTCCCTTATGGCTTAAGTAACAAACACATGTGAAAGTATCATTTCTAAACATAAAAAGTATCAACCTAACAGTAAGCAAAAATGAAAATATAAATAAATTCAACCATAGTTTAAAGACAGTACCTTGCATATAATCAGAACTACACAAAGTTTTGCTACCTAACAGTAGATATCATCACACCATGTGAATAATTCAGGCATGCAAACCCCCTTTTGCACAAGCAGAGAAAGGATGAGTGAAGACGGCTGAGGAAAACAAACTGGCTGACAATGATTTTTACAATAATTCATTGTCTGTCTGCTTCTTTTGTGATTCATGCTATATCATACTTCACACACTTCAAATGCATTTATGTTTCAACCTCTCCTAATATCCTGGAGTCCTCAGTCTTGGAACCCATGCATTTAAATGGCATCAAACTACAGCTGCAAAGGGCACACATGCAGTTTTCATTACAATACAATATATTCAGGAGCAAAGTTCATAAAAGGCATGACAATTCCGTGAATAAAATGGAAATATACCATCATAAAGTGTATGCAAATCCACCATTCACAAAAGAAACCAATGAATTTCAGACTTAATTTTATTATGTTTCCATGGCCAATTAAAGTTTTATAGCAACGTTAATATTGCTGTGATGTGTTAATAAATAAGTAAATAAATCTCAGTAATATATGCAAATAAATAAAAACAAACTATGGCGCAAAGAGACCCGTGAAATGAAATTGAATGAAAGCATTATACAGGGGCTTGCTGCATCAGCCCAGACCAAAACAACCCATGATGGGGAAGACAAAGTGTAAGTATTAAAACTTTCATGTGAATGTTGCCATTTCAAAAGATATCACAAAGGTTTTACCAATACAACTAAAATACCAGTAAACAATAACAAAAATTCAATCTATTCTCATAAATAGATAACTTACCTATGTTACTTACAAAAGTCACTAAACATGATTAGTAAAGTAACCGTAATTGCTTTATTATAATAAACTCTTGATGAGTGGTACTGCTCTGTATTAGAATTCCACAAAGACCTTGTATGTGGATGTCTACAATGACTATTAGTTTTGTATCATGCTGGTTTAAGTACGAAGAAGAGCTTATAAAAGAATAATTTAGAAATGAATGATTAATAGGAAAGATATATTTTCAATTCCACTTTTGGCTCCCCTTACTGTTGACAAACATCTTTTTGCAAACCGTGATTTTTTATGAATTTTTTTTTCCTGTCAAAATGTGCGAAAAGCAATTTCACACAACCCTTGAATGAACACGTCAAATCAAAATAAATTTTAAAAATGTCCCCACGTTTCCTGTCAAATAATACGCAACCTCGACTTTGATTAATTGACTGAACACATATTGCTCTGTGGACGCATGAAACCATTAAATTTGCCTTTAGGTTCAATTAGTTCCACTAATCTAAAAGAGCTGTGCTGTTGTAGATTATTCACAACAATAATTACAAAGCTTAACATGTTACACACTGCTGGCTACTTCAATGGCAAACATATTCCATAACAATTTCTGAATTGCATCTGTTTCTGCTTCTTCGTAAAGGGTATTCAGTATTTACTAACATTTTGCTCAATTCATAAAAAAAATATTTTCAAAATAATCACCCTGGAAATAAAGCAACATTGTGGCATATTTCAACTCTATTTATGAATCGTAACTAGCTCTTGAGTATTCCTTATATTTTTCCTCTCCTATAAACACCTATACATTACTGATCAGCAGGTGGACAGACATTTCGATTTGCGTGCTGACCCCCCCACTTCTAATGAATTCCCATTATTAATAGAGAATATATTCAAGCATGTAATTTAGTCACTCAACACAAGTTATCTAGCTGATTTGCGATTTGGGAATGAGGTCATTGAAATTATTTAGTCCAAACAATGACCTGCATACGACAGAAAAAATTTGAAATAAAAGTAAAGGATGTCAGTCCTTTTTCAATATTAAACTGGCAACAAACCTACCTGTCTGTTCCTCATTATTGAACAAGCTGAGGTGTGCACCGGGAATAAATCCTATCATTATTATTATTAATGTACATTCTATTAACTTTAAAACATGATAATGTCGATACAAAAGCCATAAGACCTAAATGGAAAAAAAGGGGAGACATTTTCCACAGAAATTTACCGCTAATGGACTTTGGTACTTCAGTTTGAATACATTGATTAACTTTAATGGACCCTTCTGCCGAGACCATGAAAATCAGAGAATCATAATTCAATGGGGAACAGGATTTGGAGAGTCACCCAGAAGTATGAACATGGCTCACTGACATTAAAATACACCAGCTTACATGGTTTTGCCACTTGAAAAGAAAGTCTGCAAGTACAAAGCCTTGGGTTCATAAAACAGTCTTATGTAATTTCTTTACCTGCGATTTGTATTACTACCGATTGCCCTGACAATACAGAATTGAAGTTACCATCCCTGTTTTCAGCTAAATGTTCAGCATTCAGAAACTTTCAGATGTTCATTTTGGTTCCCTCAGGTAAAAAATAAAGATAATTATCTTCCCATATAACATAACAGCATGGCTACGTTATTGGAGTTCAACACTCATGCCAAATGGCTCTGGGTTTACATAAGATATGAGATCCTCCTGTTGTGTCTTGGCAGGAGGAATCGTACCGACACTGCTCCAGACTACCTGGTGTTGTAAAATGCAAGTGTTTATAGTGCTAAGAATATAGTATATGTATAGTCATATACTGCTGATGAAGCAGGAACGTGCATAATTATTCTACCTGACACAGGTGCCCCCGTTGTGACAAGGGTGGTGTTGGCAGATGGGGACATCACAGTTTTGGATATTCCTCCCTCTGACCGCTTCGCTGACCAGGTGCAGTTCCTTGGTGTTTACCTGCAGCTCTCTAATGCACCCAAAAAATCCCGTCACCAGCCCATTGTCGTCATGCAGATCAGCACGAGCAGGCAAATTCCCCAGGAACAAGGGGCCAAAAACCACCTATGGTAGGAAACACAAAGCAGTAAGAGAGAGGTAGATTTGCAGATTTGTTTTGGCACTCATGCTGAGAACATTGACATCTATTTTATAACTCAGAATAGCCTCTGGACTATAAGGTTAATTTGAACTTTTTAGTTTTTCTGCAAACTTAATTCTGTAAAATCTAAACGTTTGAAATCCACGAATGACTGAGGTAAAACAGTGTTATTAGTAATAGTAGAAAAATTAAATTTAATAGCATCTGAAATTATACAAATTATATTTTAAAATACTTTCCCCATGAACTACTAAAGACCAGTACAAAATCCCAGTCATGGCCTGGTGGCCTGGAGATGGGAAAAATGGTGCGTCATTGATGAATGTGTGGAGAAATGTGGAGATGAATGACTTGCTATGATTATTATGTCAATAATTGATTGGCATTGATTAAAGAAAATCATCATACGAGTTATTTCATTTTCTTTTTTTCTTTAATAATATCCACCAATATTTACAGTCATATTCTGGATTATAATTTGGCTGTTTTTGTTAAAACTAAACATTTCCTAAGGTCATTATGCAACCTCAAGTTATTTTTAAACTAGGCATTTATTTGTGAGTGGAATATTTTGAACTTCACACAAATAATTCTACTAAGAGTATTATATAATAAAACATATCCCACATTTCCATTGGTCAGTCTGCATGCCAGGTGTGCTGTTATGAAACAATAACACACGGCTTCCTAATCTCTTAATTCCATTAATGCGCAGTTGCTTTACATTCTGAATGTCAATAGTAACCAGTGGACGACTTTATTTGATGGAACGACATCTTCACTATAATAATTAAAACTTTGCTCTTGCATTTCCCGTGGTGTAGACACAAAAAAGTTGCATGAATCAATTTTAATAAAGCAATGAAGTGTTATTGTGATTATAGGCAAGGCTGTGATGCGCCATAACACACGCCCTCTCACTTCTTTTTACTTTAATCTATTGCTGGGAAGACCTACAATGTAGTTTCTCGTAATTAGCATTGCTAATCTGATGGGTAATTATTTACCAGGATGAGAAAATAAACACATGCTTAGTATCCCTTAGAGAAACCGTCTAATTATTGAGAAGGCCACAGTCATTTCAATAAGCCACTATCTCTCTATTCTTTTTAAAACAAAGGTATATCTCCTATTTACTCGAGGGGTATCAGATGTAACCATTTATTAACATTAATGACACAAGATAGCAGTCTTTATACATGAAAAGTGGAGTGCTCATATTGTACATAATGGTAAAGCAACTTACAAGACACAAGGGTTACTAACTTATGCGTTATGTAATAAAATCGGTGTGGGCGTGGATTTAGTCCACATTTCGCATAAGGAGTTTTCTATTATATAATCAAGCAACTGTATACTCAAATCAATTAAAACAAGGTATGCATTAAGTGATTATTTGTGATATAGAATACATTCATAATAAACATAAACAAGTCCAATAAAAATTTTGCAAATATTACAAACTAAATCCATTTCACGATATCTCAAATACCATTTGAGATATCTCAAACTTCCTGCTTAATTTATGATATCTCAAATTAAATTGCAGGTATCTCAAATGTTATTTTAGAATTCCAGTTTAATTTAAGATATCAAAAATTCTATTTATGATGCACTATATGGACAAAAGTATTGGGACACCTACACATTACACCTACAGGAGCCTTTATGACATCCCATTCTAAATCCATAGGCGTTAATATCGAGTTGGTCCCCCCTTTGCAGCTATAACAGCTTTCACTCTTCTGGGAAGGCTTTCAATGAGATTTTGGAGTATGTCTGTTGGAATTTTTGTCCATTCTTCCAGAAGAGCATTTGTGAGGTCAGACACTGATGTTGGACGAGAGGGCCTG
>JAOYSI010000126.1:0-15722 GCA_025775065.1 Hiodon alosoides | reverse complement strand
AATGTGTCAGTGAACGGTGTAATGTGTCAGTGAACGGTGTAATGTGTCAGTGAACGGTGTAATGTGTCAGTGAACGGGCTACGTCGGCTCAGCGGTTGACCTCTTCCTGCCCCTCCCCTTCCTGCCCCTCTCTTCCTGCCCCTCCTCTTTCCCGTATCCCACAGGCGATCCACTCCGTCGCCTGGCACCACGAAGGCAAGCAGTTCATCTGCAGCCACTCGGACGGCACTCTGACCATATGGAATATAAAATGCCCCGCCAAGCCGGCACAGACAATCACCCCTCACGGTAGGGTTTTATGCCTTTCCAGCTCGGAGGGGAGTGTGCTGTAAAGTCTCACGGTCTCCAGCCTCATGACACCTGTGTGTATTGTGGCTCTCATCTCCCCTACTTCTCCAGAGGGACTTGGTCTTGCGCGTTGGTTCATGAAAGAGGTTGGGTATTGATTTACATACACCTGGCAGCTAAACATGCAGCGAATGGAAAAATGCCAGCCTCCTGCAAGAACAGTTTGCCCCTATGGATTTGACATTATTTAGGATTTTTATAGCTTCCAGTGCAGGCCAGCAGAGTATGGGTCCCCCCTATAACCCTGGTTCCTCTAAAGGCTTCTTTCTACCACTTGGGCCATCTTTCTGTGGGTCAAGGCCTGGGAAACTGTACCACGGTCTCTTTAAAGTGTCTTTGTGAGATGTAAAAAAAAAAAAGGGTTGTTTTATTGAAACCTAAAAGAGGGCTCGAATGGAAATCAGCTGGGCTTGTGTAGTATAATCCACAGGGGTATATTTCAGTGTGAGCCAGAAATAAACTTTTTTTCGATCGGTCCTTTACTGCGGCAGCTTGTTGGTGAAATTGAAACGTAGTGGAATGCGTATCTTTTAAGAGAAACAGGAAGTCAGAAATGAAGGAACAAAGCTTCAAGGGAACCGCCGTAATCCAGTAGTTTTCACTCAATTAAAAAGTCTAAACCTTATTTGAAAGTGCTGCATTCTCTCCTCTCTCTCTCTCTCTCTCTCTCTCTCTCTCTCTCTCTCCCCCTTTTATCTCTGTTCGGGCTTGGTCGCTTCATGCATGGATATTGGCAGAGAATGAGTGACACACACACACAAACACGGATAATGCGGCAGTCTTCTGTCCCCGGAGACGAGGCTGGCTTTAGTGCAGAGTTCCAATCCCCAGCCCCGGTGCTCAATTCCTCCGACCGCGTCTCAACCCTTGTGCTGTTCCCTAGCACCAGAAACTTTGTTCCCCGGGGGAGATTGCAGCCTAGCGAACTAGAATCCAGGCCGTTTCAGTGTGCACGCATCTCATCGGGCTTGGCCAAAATGTGGCTGTACATGGCTATTCAGGTTTAAGTATGCCCAGGCCAGGGTTGTTTGGTTTTTATTTTTTCACACAGACACCACACATTGAGAGATTTAGTTTTTTTTTGCATGTGTTTGTGAAGGCTAATGGCCATTTTATTATATTACCAAGCAGACACTCAACAGTATTACATATTTGGATGTTTACTAAAGCACGTACCTTGTAGAGTGTGACAACAGTTGTTCCAACCTGCTTCCTGTACTTTAATCAATATGGCTTCTAGTGTCCAATAAAGCATTTATGTCCATGCCAACATTTGGTCAGGTTTTTAGGTACATCTCACTTGTTCTTTATTTAAAATGTATTCCCACCTCCATGCTGCCTATAAAAGATGTATGTCTTTGATGGATTGACCATCCTTAGCATAGCATTTGAAATAACTGCGTTCTCCTACTGCATTCTCAGGGAAAAATGGGGTCAGAACTGGCCCACTGAACCACTCCGAAAATATTATTTTGCAGGAAAGCAGCCCAAGGATGGAAAGAAGCCAGAACCCTGTAAACCCATCCTGAAAGTGGAATACAAAACGACCAGAGCTGGGTAAGGGCAGGGCTGAATCCTCCACACAGAGACGGACGCTCCTCTGCCTCTCTCCCTCTCTCTCCCTCTCTCTCTCCCTCTCCCTCTCACCCCCGCCCCCTCTTTTTCCTAATTTACATGTATTTATCTCCAACCAGCCGCTTACAGAGCCGTCATGGCGTAATACATTTGGTGCAGACGGCTGAAACCGGAAACCGGTACAGATACCGTATCACATTTTCCAAATATCACTATAACAAACAGCATGTGCGATCAGTTAGTGGTCTAACAATGTGAGTAGAAGCACTTTCATCGTTCTTTCGCCCAACGTAGCTAATTAATGCTCAGCAAAGCCATTCTGCGACGGTTAGACGGAAGTATCTGGCTCTAAGAGGCGGGAGGGTTAGGAGAGAATAGCCTGAATTGGTGTGTTTTTTAACGCGTTGGAATGTGGCGAGAGATTCAGCAGTTTCACGCCCTCCTTTATTTAATGCGTGCGGCGCACATGTCCTCCTCAGGGCCAGAAATCCTTTACCCAGGAGGCCGTTGATGGACAGGCCTCTGAGATTGTGTGTTTTTTACAATGACCTGAGCCCTTTCAGCGAAAGGGAAGGATGAGATCCAGTTGCATTGAGGCAATCGGGTTGTCAGTCAGAGCTGACAGGTGAGAATCGACAAGGATTTACCTGACGATGAATCTCTCCTGCCTGTCGAGTCAGCAAGGATTTTGTACAGAACAAATCCAGTTATCTACCCTTATTTTAATAATAATAAAAAGCTAAAGTATGTAATGAAATCACTGTTTAAAAAAAACAACTAATATGAAAGACCCCTTTTGATTTACTCGTTGTCTAGAATGGTAATTATTATGATGGTCAGTGGGAAGGAATTATGTGTCCTGTTATACAATCATATATCACATTTTCCATGTTAGTGAAGCTAGCTTATTATAGTTCATTGAGTTAACTCAAAGCAGGCAAATTGCGGCAATTAACAAACTCATCCTGACTTATTGTTAGCAGCGTTTGTGTCACAGCAACCAGGCCTATTTCCCGTGCGGTTACAGTGCACTGTTACACACTGTCATGTGAATAGTGCGTTTCCTAGTGGCATGGGGGTGTCTCTCTCCTGGCGGGTCACGCTCCCCTGTCCTCCCCCAGGGAGCCCTTCATGATTCTGTCGGGGGGCCTGTCGTACGACACGGTTGGGAGAAGGCCATGCCTTACGGTCATGCACGGGAAGAGCACCGCCGTTCTGGAGATGGACTACCCCATCGTGGAATTCCTGACGCTGTGTGAGACGCCATATCCCAACGGTGAGCGCCTCCGCCCGCTCTGCTCCACCCAACCCCACCCCCCCCCCGGTTTGATGAAGGCGAACTGCACCTTGTTCACCGGGTTTTGGTGTATGCCTTTCTCTTCAGCTGTAGTTCACTTGGCCTTGGCGTCCCTTGTGTTGTGGTATGGAAATAAGAGGTTTTGCTGTTTGTCCACAGATAAATGTGCCCCGACGGACATTTGAGCTTGTGTTTATATTTGTTTTTATAACGCTCATCCTTTTTACCACACCCACTACATGGGATACTTCTCAGTTTTCTGAAAGGATTCATCTCTTATGGGGGCCATTAGTAGAAGATGAAACCTTTCTTTATTTCACCATGAAATAAGATCATATTTGTTGTTGGGTTTTTTTTGCTATATGTACTGAAGAGATGATCTAGGCTTGAGTTAAAATAAGGTTTTTGGGCCATAGTCGAGAGAGATGGGAAGGGGGGTCACTTTAACTGTGTCTAGCTGTGTTTAACTGCGCTTAACTGTGCCAGTTCACCCGTCTGCTCTATGGTGGTTTAGCAAGGCCAAGTTTAAATGGACCTCAGGAGCACGTTTACAAGAGCGGGGGACTTTCTGTTATTGTAGAACTGGATTGGTTTTCAGGTCCCTGTCGGATTGGCATCCCCAAAAACATGCCTTTTGCACAAGATAAGGGACCTGTGGGGAAGATGATAAAGCGTAGAGCACCTCTCACTATACAGGAGGATCTTCCTCTGCTCTTCAAAAAGGGAGATCAAATTAGCATGGCATCTCCTCTCAGCACGGGACATTCATTCTTAACTTCAGGATCCCATGATACAAAATATCACTTTATTATCATTTAAATACGGGAGCCAAATAGCTTTGTTTTGATAAGTGTCGATGTGTGTTTTTACATTATTTACCCAAGGAAGGCGCTTAAGGGCTTGTGTGCGCCGGGGGCATTTTTGAAAACGCAGTTTTTGTCATTGATCTAAATGGGAATGAGGCATTTTATGCACGTCTTGACCCAAGCAGGGGCTGAGCGCTATTTTCCGGTCACGGTCATGGGTGCCCTGAGTTTAAAGCTGCTCAACTTTTACTAAAAAGCTGCGCCCATTAACGTCACTTTAATCCCAGCTGACCAATCAGATTGAAGGAGGGGCGGGGCCACTATACAACAATGTTAATTCATTTTGTTGATTTCAGAGACTGAGTACCTGTTTAATAGCTTAATGTGGACTGAACAGGTGGTTGAAAAGGTAAATTAAGCACATGCTAAAAACTGTAAGTGGTTATGAAAGATGAAACATGACGGATTACAGACAATAGTTTTAAATACTTCTCAGTTTTCATAGATGGGGTGGTAGCATTGATTTAAGATGAGTAATTCCGTTTTTTCACTTGTTTTTACATCAGTGATCCACGTGAAATATTGACATTCTTTGATATTTCATCAAGGTCAGTGAGAACCGGGTCAAGTTCTATAATTCATATTATTTTTAGTTTAGTTTCTTCTGTTGTCTGTGCCTATGGGAAAATGTAGGCAGAATAGTAAGACGTAGGTTTAGTCATCCGTCAAGTATGCCCCAGAGACGTGCTAATGTTGACTTAACATTTTTGTTATGCTTTGCACACAACATATTATTGGTTATTTAATCAAGCAGCACATTTGTTATTTCTACAATTTATTTATTACATATAAGTTCTGCGTCTTCCTGGGTTGACCCTGGGTTGACCTTGAGCGAAAAAGTTGGTCGGTCCATGTGACAAATGGACGACACTTGAGAAGCTATACGGTCGGGAGTGGGGAGGGTTCCTCCTGGTAAGATGTGGTGTAACTGGACCTCGGTTCTTTGGGTCAAGCTCATTACTCTGACCTGGACTCTGCCGTATGCACTGTGGCGTTCCCTATGCTGATGTTGTGAGGACAGTCTGGGTTTAAAGTCAATATTTTTCAGGTAATGAGGAGCGTCTGGCTCCAAACATTTTTAATCAAGCTGACGTAACTGAGCCGCATTACACCGGGCGACGCTCTCGGTGATTGAAGTGGCACAGACATGCTGTGTTTGTCTAAAGTTTTTCATTTACCCCGGTGCTCTGTGGGGAGACACTCTGGTGCCCGTCACCATTGGCTGCAGAGGAGGAGATGTTGATGTGGAGAGACGGTCAAGGTCGAACCCGACCCTCGCGCGGTGGCAGTGCCACCCCGGTCGGTCTCAGCTTCCTCGCTGACTTTTTCCTCGTCTGTTTTTTTTTATCTGAGCTGAGCAGATACTCTCATCAAAATCGTTCCTCTTTGTCATCGAACTGTTTGAGAAATCTTACCTAAAGACCAGTTTTAGTGTTTGTGTTCGTTTCTTGTGTGAGTGGGTTAGCTAGCCTGTGCGCTCGCCTGTGCGCTAGCCTGTGCGTGCTGTTTGCTCTTTCCACGTGGAATGTCAAAGGTTAGGGCCTAACCCTGGCTTTCTCCCGAGACTGTGAAGATGCCAAGCTGCCCCTGCCTATGAAGATTACGGGCCATTCCACGAGAGAGAAGGCCACTTTTTGGCCGGTGTTCCAAGGTGCATCTTTGCAGACATCAATGCAGCGGTCTGGGTGACCCTGCAGGCGTTCACCAGGTTCTGTAGGTTGAGTGTTGTGGACACACAGCGCCCCGGATTTGAGTGTGGTCTCTGTGGCTGATCCGTTAACCGCCGTGAAGCACAACCCGATTGTCTAGGCTGGTGCGTCGCAGGAGTAAGTTGCCTATATCCGTGTCCTCGTGACAGATGGACTTACCCATGGGTATAACTACCTTGTATTAATAGTTTGTATTTCGTATTTGAGAGGGAATGTTGGGTTATTCCCTGAAATAGAACTAACCAGAAATGAAATCTGTCTTTGCGGCTGCCACAGTAGCTCAAATGTGAAAATATGATACTGATATTGCCGCTAAATTTTATAAGATTGCGGTCACATGACACCAAGCGCTGTCGTGTGATTTGACATAACTGCCCTGGGATCTTAAAGGGGAGTGACCCATTAATTATGGTTAATATTTCTATTTCAGGGAACCACTGTAATGATAATTACCTAACATTCCGTCTGCCCCGCTATTGGCAATGGGGTTAAAATGAGATGCTACGTTATGTGGGTAGAGCCTTCGGTAGACAAACAGGCTGTCCTTTACGTCTCCCAGATTTACAGTGAATTTAATGGTAACAATTTAACCTCTTACTTTCTGAAATCTCTCCTCATAGATTTTCAGGAACCTTATGCTGTGGTAGTTCTTCTTGAAAAGGATTTAGTAGTCATCGACCTTGCACAAAATGGGTAAGTCTCTGGATCAGATCTTAAAAAAACAATCTATTGTCTATTGTCCGATGTTCATATTGCTTTAGCACAATAACGTTGTTGATAATTGATGAGCCTAAAATATTTTATTGAGATACTTATTAAAATATTCATGATCTCATTACAATAGCATATACAAACTCTCTGTATGGTTATTAAATGAAATTATGGATAGGTCGTCTGTCTCTGTCGATATATGTATACATCTATATTCTTTCTTTTTGGATATGATTAATTACCATATTGTTTTCGTGGTCTCCGATGACCTCATCTTTCCGCCATGGCATCCATTGTAACCAGCCAGAGATACTGATCTGACATAGCGTCACCCTGTTATTGGATCTTCGTTTTTAAATGTCTGAAAACTATGTAAGACCGGGAGAGATTAGGATTAGTATGAAACTGATGTAGGGCTAAATGGAAAGAACCTCTAACCCTGTGAGTTTCTTTAAAACTTTAAAACTTGTTGTTAATAAGATGCCTGCGTGTTGAAGTCCTTTGGGTAAACTGCTCAGGGTAAACTGTTTAGCACATTCCGTGCTAAATCCACAGACATTTTTTAGTTGGGTTATTTAGCCATTGTTCCCGTTGACACAGTACACATTTGTCCTGTAGTAGTAACACTAATAATCCATCCTTCCTCATCATCCCTGTGATACTAAACAATCTTCAATCGACGTCCCAATGCAGGACACCGTATTAAAAAAAAGGGGGGGCTCGTGCTTTTGTTACTCTCACGCCCAAATCAGTAAGTCTCAAGTCTCAAGTCTCATCAGTAAGCTGGAACACTCCTCCTCTCCCCAGTTACCCAATATTTGAGAACCCGTACCCGCTGACCATCCACGAGTCTCCTGTGACGTGTTGCGAGTACTTTGCTGACTGTCCTGTGGACATCATACCCGCACTTTACTCTGTTGGTTCCAGACAGAAGCGGCAGGGACACAGTAAAAAGGTAACTCTTCTCTTCCACACTCACGGGTGACAACGCCCATAGAGTTTGTTCACTTCAATGTATACGGTATTATATTACTGCGATATAGTTTCTCATAAAAAAAAAAAGTTAAAATCTATAAATTAAAAAAAGATTTGCGATTAGTATCTTCAAATTCAAGTAACCATGGGTTACATTTGTTTGTACTGTAAATATTTTAATGTTATAATGTGTGATGCACATCAAAAACATATATATAATTTATCCTTTTATATGATCATATGTAGGTATTTTCGAACAGTTATTATTATTACTGGCAGTACACCATTGTATTTAACAACATCTAGTAACCCGGCATGCTGAATCACAGGGGAAGTTAAAAATCGTCTTGGCAAAAGTACGTCTGTGGTGTTGGGTATGGTTTCACGTTCCTAACATCAGTGATCGGTTCTCTCTGTCGGTTGGTTACTCATCAGGATTCCTGACATCGCTGTCTGTCATCTCTGATTAAAGTCCTATTCACTCCAAATAAAGAAATGGGATAGCAAATTACTCGACTTGACTGTTAAAAATGATAGCTTGCGTAGAATGTAAACCGCACTGACGAGAAAATACCGGAACATTCCCGAATAAATCTCTTTGTCTACTGTTCTTCAGAATGATGGAATATGTTCTTCGCACTGGTGTCTGTAAAAACAATGCATGGATATTTTTAACGAGGGAAATTTATTTAATACAATCAAATAAACTGCCCTGAAACTAAGTATCAAGCATAAGTACAGTACATTGCAATGCAGTTAACGGTGGATTGTGTTTAGTAAGCAGAAACTCTGCCGTGATATTTGAGACTAAAGCTGGCTCTTAGTCAACGGTGTTCATATCAACATTGATTTTTACTTTTAGCTGACAAGAACTATCTAATAGTATCTAAAAGTATGATATCAGGATTGCATTGTTATGTTCTGGAGAATGAGTCCATTCCTAATGAAGATCCGCTCTGGAAATGAAGTTACTGCCACTCAATGTATGTTCATTGTACTATAGAAATTTAATAAAGAAAAATATTTTTCAGTCAGACTTTGCTTTTACAACTGACTAACAGACGAGAACCAGCCTAAGGTTCTTCCAACAAAAAAAAAACAACTACTAACATTTGTATATAGCGACGTTCCTTTGCAGGACTGGGCATTTCAGCCAAGTCTGCGCTGTGAGACATTTAGACCTGTGCTCTACTAAATGGGAACGTTCCCTTGCTGTGTCAGTTCTCCCTTTGGTAAGCCAGGGCACAGTAGTGATAGGGAATCGTGCGCCGATGAAGGGAGGGCACTTCCGTGGACTTTGGACGGTGTGACATGTAGAGCGGCGCTCCTGGTGAGAGCAGAACCAGAACTCCGGGCTCCTCGACATGCTGTGAGCCGCGGTTTGGAGCAGGTGCTGGGGAAACATGCCCTTTAGCTGCGGGCTCGTGTGAGCGCAGGGACTTAAAGGCCAATTGATCTGACTGCGCTTGGAACTTCAGGGGAAAGGAGACTGCACAGGGGCCCGAAAATCCCCCCCCGGTGCTGGGGTCGTCTCTTTTAGTTTGTTCCAGGAAGAGACAGTAGGTTTCAGTGACCTTCTCCTGCGATGGATTTGGCTCCATGAGCTATAGACACTAACTCAAAGCCTGGCGTTGCAATAGTTTTTCGTAGCTTTACCTTGTAAATTCCTTTATACCTGAGCAAATGTATCCGTGCTATTGATCTGTCTTCTGACAGGACACCATGTTCCCGTGTTGCGGTTCATCAGACTTGGATGTGTGTTTGGGATAAAAGTAGTCACTTCTCTGATTCTCTTCTTCTTTCTCTTTTTCCTCAGGAGTGGCCCATAAGTGGAGGTAACTGGGGCCTCAGCACACAAAGTTACCCGGAGATAATTATAACTGGGTAAGCGCTCGCCAAGGCCGTTAGCATTCCCTCCCAGTGTTGCGTATAGCCAGCCGCCCAACGGGTCTCAGTTTCCCTCTCGCTTGGGTTCAGCTCAAACTGCAAAAACAGACAGGAAAGTAAGCAGTTTTCACGAGTCGCGCAGTTTAGGCAAACAAAGCTGTGTGGTGAGAGCGTCTCACCATCGTTTCCATTAGCTCCTAAGCATCCTTGTGTCACTGTCGGTTTCCACATCGCCCTCCACGGCTTTCGATTCCAGCTTGTGCATTTTTCACACTCTGCTAGAGGGACGTCAGCCTCATTTCGACTTGGCCACCAGGCAACTGCCTGATTGGGAGCGGTCTGTGCTGTTCATCTGCTGCGGCAAGTTAATGGATTACCCTGATCAGCCGCTCAATAAAGGGAACATCACAGATCAGAATCAGAACAACTGCCCCGTGGAGAAGCCAGTCCACTCTCTGGCCCACTTCAATACACACATTCCCCGTGTGTACCGTCAGATGATTCTTTTTTGACTAAGGCTTTGGAGAAGTTCCCGTTATCCGTTTCCACCCTGGCTGAGTCGAGGTGACCACCGATTCCTTGTGAACTCCCACCTCCCCTCTCGGGAGGTAAAGACTCCCAGCGTAGCCCTGAGCCCACAGAAAATGATGATGCATGAAGTATTGATTAAGTTTGAAAAGTCATTCTGTGCTCTCTTTTTCCCGGCAATGACAGGCACGCAGACGGATCCATCAAGTTCTGGGACGCTTCAGCAAGTGAGTTTACTCCGTCTCCCGAAAACCCGTCCAGTGACGCGCTTTGTTTTTGAGTCTCACGCAAACAGATGGTTTTTTATCGCCGCTTTAGGTCACCTTGGGTGATTTTGCACTGAAGGACTTTCTTCGCTGCTGTTTTCGGAATTTCTCTCTGTGTAGCAGCTGAAATATAACTGCAGATGTGCTTTGGGAAGGTTATTTCTCCATGAGATGGATAACCCAATTGGGGTTCACCTGTTCACGCTATTTACCTGCACAGTGCACTTGGCTTTTTGCCTTTCCCATCAATCCCCACTCCACACATCTGTCTGTGTCTGCCTGGTGACAGCTAATCGGTCATCAGTCATTAATCATGAAAGTATCAAACCTGTTATACAGTCTGGCCCCAACGGGAGTTGAAGGCTTCTGTTTTGTCTAAGAACACCCTGTGGCTAGAAAACCGATTGTGTGGCTTTTCACACCACAGAGGTTTAAGAGGTTCTGGCTCAGTGTAAGCGTTGCTTCTGGTTGTAGTACACTCAAGACCAGTCCCCAGTTTGAATTAGCACTCCAGTGCCGTGCCGTGCCGTGCCATACTAAATGAATTGCTATTAACCCAGTTTAAAGGTGTTGCAGTTGGCTATCATGTTTAATTAGTAGCCAAGGTGACGCTTCTGAATGTTCATTTGCCAGACACACAAGGCTAGGCTGGCAGCTTTGATTCATTAATGTTGTCACTTTGAGACGGCTTGTGAAATGAAACGGCCAAGTGTTGACTAAGCTGCGGCTCCTCTCGCAGTAATGCTTCAAGTGCTGTACAAGCTGAAGACGGCCAAGGTGTTCGAGAAGCCTCGGAACAAGGAGGAGAAGCCCAGTACGGACATCGTGGACGAGGACCCCTTCGCCATCCAGCTCCTGTCCTGGTGCCCGGAGAGCCGGGTGCTGTGCGTGGCCGGAGTCTCCGCCCACGTCGTCGTCTACCGCTTCAGCAAGCAGGAAGTCACCACAGAGGTGGTGCAGGTAACGCTTGGCTGTTGGCCTCCATTGTGAGCGCGTGCGCTTTAACAGCCTTGCGCACTGTGATATGTTAAAGTGTCGCTACATGACATTGATGACCAGTCAGAGGTGGATAGAGTAGAGACTACTCTGACCTCAGTGTGCAGGTGATTTCACTTCCTGTCTTCACATGGGAATGTTGAAGGAAGCTGAATGAAAACCTGAGCAGTTTATTTCTCGGAAGCTGGTAACAGCTCCCGCCGGTCACGTACGCTGGAAGCCCTAATCCTTCTGCCGTGGCTTCATGAATACGGACGCTGCCCGTGTCAGAGCGCCCTGGGGGAGGCGGTACTGAGCTGGGAAAGCAGCCGGATACTCCCCGCCCTCGTTGCCGTGCTCGGCCGACGCGGTGCTGAGGCTGACGTTGCCATCGTCAAACTCTGAACCCGCTCGGGTTATTCTAATCAAACTCAGCAACCGTGGCGGCTCGAAGTGCACGTTCCACGTCTCCGTGGCACTGTTGCCGATTCATTCTTTTTAATAATAAGCCTGAGGTTTTTTTCAAGGACCAATAGCGACAGCATGTAGCTTCCCACACTGAAGTTGCGTTTGGGGACTGGGTGGAAGGGTTTATGATTTACACATCAGCAGAGATATTTTTTTACCCCAAATCACTGTGTGCTCACTGGGAGCAGACCGACGCGTGCGCTACGATGGCAACGCTGCAGCTATAACGAGGAGAATAGCCTCCAGAGTCTCCTTTCACTAGCGTATTGTGTGCATTACCCCTGGGTTTGGGGAGGGGGGTGGTGACGAGGGCGGACTGTTCCTGGGCGATGTGGCAGGAGGAAATGAATCATTGTCACTGAGTCCTCCAGGATGCGACGCTCGGGCCCCATCACCAACGCTGTTATTCCTGGAAGGGGCAGGAAAGAGCTGTCACCGTCGCCATCAGCCGCTGAAATCAGTCGCCGTGGATACTTTTTTCCCTGTTGTTTAATTGGGGTTTATTAAAGTGATCATCATGGGGGTTCTCTGCTTTCAGGGCGTCTGATGTTTGCGTGGGGAGGGGTGCTCACACTTGGCCATGCTTCTACAAAATAACACCCTGGGTGTCACGGTTACACTCCCACCAGGTGCAGTGAGCACAGACTGCTTCCACCAGTAGATCACGGGTGTCTGTGAATTGCCTTGGGGAGGAAAAATTCAGCCCCCCCAACACGTACCGGTTTTCGATGGGCAGATAGCAGTCTGAGCAGGTCCCTGAGTGGGGTGGAGGTGGGGGCTGTCACTGGAGAGGGCCTGCTTGACTCTCGAATCACGTTTTTAGCGGATCATGTGATGTTTGGGTCCGGTTTAGCAGTACGGCACTCTGATCTGTCGAGTCTGTGTCAGAAAATGATCTGGCCATGCTGAAAAGCGTTTCCCACTCGTTTATATTCCAGTAGCATTAGCCATGTTGAATCTGGGTAGACGCTCAGTTCTAGTCGTTCAGTATCAGTGGGTTATTTTTGTAATCAAAGAATCTGATGGGTACACTGTGTCTCTACATCGGGCAAAAGTGGGCGTTCGTCTGGCTGTAATGCGTATAAGGTGTGCTAGGTCTCTAGTCACATCACTGCATATTGTGGATAAGAACCACTGTAGGGATTGAGTGAGTTTTTTCCTTTCTCGATCTTACAGCTATTCTGGCACCTGGAGTTGGGTGATCCAACATTGTCAGCGAGGGTGCTCTTAGACTGACTTGTGTTTCCTCAGCTTCTGGAAGTTCGGCTGCAGTACGAGCTGAACGACGTGGATTCTCCGGAGACGGGGGGCGAGCCGTCCCTTCCCACCCCAGGGGCCACCTCCAGTCCGCAGAGCAGCGGCCCCCAGTCCCACCCCTCCACCAGCAGCAGCTCCTCCGACGGGATCCGAGACAACGTGCCCTGCCTGAAGTATGTCTGGTCCTCTCCAACCCTGCCTGAAGTATGTCTGGTCCTCTCCAACCCTGCCTGAAGTATGTCTGGTCTTCTCCAACCCTGCCTGAAGTATGTCTGGTCCTCTCCATCCCTGCCTGAAGTATGTCAGGTCCTCTCCAACCCTGCCTGAAGTATGTCTGGTCCTCTCCAACCCTGCTTGAAGTATGTCTGGTCCTCTCCAAACCTGCCTGAAGTATGTCTGGTCCTCTCCAAACCTGCCTGAAGTATGTCTGGTCCTCTCCAACCCTGCCTGAAGTATGTCAGGTCCTCTCCAACCCTGCCTGAAGTATGTCTGGTCCTCTCCAAACCTACCTGAAGTATGTCTGGTCCTCTCCAACCTTGCCTTAAGTATGTCTGGTCCTCTCCAGCCCAGAGACTGGAGGACAGCTCTCAATCTGTCACCTTTTAAACTGGGCCTCTGGGTTTTCTGCGCAGCAGTCTGAATCTAGACTGTACCTTGGGTTTATCACCAAACCTCGGCATCTAATCAAAGCCTGCTGCATATATTTCTTTAAATATTTGTACAATGTAACAGTTGGCCAGGAGAGAAACATGATAATGGAAACGTCCTGGGTCCCCTGTCATAGACGACGTTGTGTCAGGCTGACAGTTTGTCCAGAAGAATGCTGGGTTCCTAATAACCATTTAAAGGCAGAGCTTAGAGTTCTTAGTGCGTCCTTCAACGCCGGATATCTCCTTAGGACTCTGTATGGAGAGTCCCACTTTCACTTCCAAAACGTTGCTTAATTACGTCGCACTTCATCCGTCAAAGATGCAGAAAAACGTATTCGTGCTTCTGTCAATGAAAAGCCTGGATTACTGTAATGCCATGCAAAGTGGCAGCCCAAAGAGTGCCCTGTACCCCTTTGGCTAGCCTAAAATACTGCCGGGGGGACATTTACTCAAACAACAGACACACACACAACTGCCTTACTTTTCTGCTCTGGTTGAATATTGCTCAGGCTACAAGGTCTGGTTATGTAGCAGTTATGCTAACGGGCTTGTAACTGAAAGGCTGCCAGCACCGGTCCCACCCCAGCTGTTGTACCCTTGAACAAGGTACTTAACCTGAATTGCGTGAGTAAATTATCCAGCTGTCTGAGCAGATAAATGTTGAAGTTGTGTAAACGCTGTGTAAGTCGCTTTGAACAGTTTTGAACAGAGCAACTAATTGTAACAATCGCGTTAATCGATTACGAACACTGTGAGCTTACCACCTTAGCTAGAGTAATTATTACTTCCTATAGCCCTATTAAATCCCCCCCTATATTGGACAATCTCCACCTGCTGTCTGAATAGCTGGCAAAGTTGTTAACTGTAGGGCATTGGAGTCTTGTAGGTATTTAAATCTTCTTTTAAAAAATGTTTTATTACCCCTTCATAAAAGGTTTAAGACCTATTCATTTCTTAAACCTGTTGTCTCAAATATATGGCCTGGTTTTCCTTTGGCTGGCTTTATATTAACAGATGACTAAGTGAATCTAGGAATTTTCTTTTGCCAGTGCCTGGTAATTCCCAATGTTTTCATATCAGCATAATATCTCATAATGCAGTCTCATTTCTCTTTCCCTATGACAGCTAACCAAGTGCAATTTCTAAAGCCCTTGTTTTGAAGAATACAATTTCGGGTTCTTACAATCGCCGAATGATCCAGGAAGTCCGCTCATGCCCATCACTGAGAAGGTCTGGTGTTTCACAGGAAATATGGTTTCACATTTCACTCTCGTTTTTCTCTGTCCACCCCTGTCACTGCCTGAACGTCCTGGCCCGGTGACGGGTCCCAGGGGCAGTTTCTCCCCGGTTCCTCACCCTCGCACATTTCTCTCACTTTCTCTGACAGTTAGTCAGACCTGCGTTAGACCTCAAATGAAAGTGCTGCGTAAAGGTGTCTAACTTTAGCCCGGTTAGTTAGATGAGTTACGGGATTATTTATGTAGCTAACACTAATGGTTATAATAGTAATGGTTATAATGGCAATGGAAACAATAGTGATGTTAATAATCACCAGTAAGCACCATAGCTATATTAACTATTACTTCCTGTAGCCCTACTATCTCCACCTGCTGTCCGAATAGCGTTGAGGTATGTGTCTGACGAAGCCCCCCCAATAAAAATAACCAAGCCGACGGTTCCCCATGACTGTGGCTGAGCTAAGTCCCGTTATCTTTACTAGTGGCCAGAATCTGTCAGCACAGCGCCACCTGTACGTCAGAACTCACCACCACCACTGCCCTCTCTTCAGAAGCTGTGTAACGAATCACCAAAGTGTTCAAACTTTCCTAATCTTCTGGAAGCCTGGGGGTGGTATGCACTTCACAGCCAAGTTCTTTCTGTCCGCTGTCCTGACGTGCTGTGTCTCCTGGTGCAGGGTGCGAAGCTCGCCGCTCAAGCAGTCGCAGGGTTACCAGGTGGAGCTCGTGGTTCAGCTGGTCTGGGTCAGCGGGGAGCCACCTCAGCAGATAACCAGCCTGGCGGTCAACTCCTCGTATGGGCTGTAAGTCCAAGCAGAACTAAGCCCACGCTACAGCAGGGAGGTCTGTATGTTACTGCACAGGTCTGCAGAACAGAGAGGTCTGTATGTTACTGCACAGGCCTGCAGAACAGGGAGGTCTGTATGTTACTGCACAGGCCTGCAGAACAGGGAGGTCTGTATGTTACTGCAC
>JAOYSI010000125.1:0-18603 GCA_025775065.1 Hiodon alosoides | reverse complement strand
TAAAAATAAATGGATCATTTACGTTGAGAGAAATATGCTGAAAAAGCAATCATGATAACACCAACACTGTCTATCTATGCATTAAAGAAATTATCCACTTTTTTTTTGTGGTGCACCCACAGCCTGGGGAATCTCAGCATGTCGACTGATTTAGATCTGTGGATTGATTAGGTAAGGACCGATCAATGGCAACTTTGTGGCTAAAATCCTGAGTTTTGATGTGCCTAATTTTGCAATTATAAGCTTTTTTTGCCACACTACTGACTACTCTGTATCGCCTTTTTCAATTCCTGTCTCTGAACTTTCACTTTTGTTGGTTGTTAATTATGGATGACTGTTTGCATTTTTTTTTCCTCCAGCCATTAATTCCCATTCAACCCATTAAAATTTAAAGCATGACCTATTTTTAATAAAAAAAAAAAAAAAAAAATTTCATTTCTGCAGGTAATGGTTTTATGCCCTTTTCTGAACAAATGAAATATAAATAATAAACCTGAGTGAACTTCGTTGAGAACTGGTGTGACATGGCATAGCATAGCGGTTGGGCTAACTGGCATTAAGTGTTGGTTTTGGATTTCCATGTCAGGTTCCTCCAGACCATGTGATCCCTGCTCCAGAGGAGATATACATTTACAGCCCTCTGGGAACTGCGTTTAAAGTGCACGGTGGCGATGGCTCGGCCAAAAACCCCAGCTTAGTCACCATGTATGTAAATCTCCCCGCTAGCAAGAGTGTTTGATTAATGCTGCTTTAAGATGCTTTTGGAAAAAATCTTTTTCTTTCTTTCCCATGGAAGAAGTTTTTCTGCCCTGAATAAGCTAGATCTTTTTGCATCATATCAGTACTTCCAAGTGAGATTCAGATTTTGGTCAACTTTTAAATGTTTCCTCCTAGCTTTGCTATATGGAATACAATGATGGGGACATCAATACTGAGCATACCTTGGGGCATAAAGCAGGTAATGTAGAATTACCTGCTTTGAAAAACCTAAAAATTCCCCCCGTCAAGATTTGCATATGTAGGAGTATGTCCTTATTTTCTCTTCCAGGCTGGGTTCACGTTTGGCATTCTTATTCTTGTTTCCATTGGCTTGTTGACCCTCTACTGCTGTTACAGAGTACTGAAGTCGCCCAAATCAATACGTAAGGAAACTATTCAGACCTGGTTTAAATTGAACACGTGGCAATACATTATAGAGCCGTTATAGCCAGGTTTCTGTTGATTGCTTAAACACTGGATTTACTTCTCATTGATGAAGCTATGCTCAAAGGAAATTGGTTGCTATGGAATTTGGATTGTCCTGTTACCATTAATTCATGTTGATGAGGATTTGTTTAGATACCATTTAATGCTACATTTCTTTTTCATTGGTGGAAAAATGTCTGTCAGTGAAATCATTGTTAATTTATTTTATTTTATTCCGATTTATCTTTTATAAATATACCACAGTAGCGGCTGGTACAGAAACATTGGAAAAGGTAGCTTTTAAAAAGTTTAACTGATTGAAGTTTTTTTTTTTTATGCTGGCAAAACCATATAATAAATTTGGTCCCAAATAAGCATTTAGAGCTGCTTATAATTCATGGATGTTTGGTTTCGATCTTCTTTCAGAGTACATCGATACGTCAGATTGGGAGTTTCCTGATGTGTGTCGATATTACTTTGGATCGTTTGGGCAGTGGTTGAGCCTGTTTTTTTCTCTGGTGTCTTTGATTGGCGCGATGGTGGTCTACTGGGTCCTAATGTCCAACTTCCTGTTCAATACTGGGAAGTTCATATACAGTAAGTATATGTTTTAATTTAAATGTTTCTTATTTGGTTCGGAGGACCCCACCGCCCCATTGATTGATGTTAAGTGTATTAAAACTCTTTATGCTTTATTTGGGACTAGAATGTGTTTTGGCTCTGTCGTCTGTTTTTTCTGAATTCCATTTTGTTATTCTCCAGACTATGTTCACCATGTAAACATGTCTGACAATGACTTTGGGACCAATGGGTCTGAGAGAGGTGAGATTTATTTATTTATTAAATGGGTGACTGCAGATGTTATTGGTTCCAAAAATCTTTAGCTATAACTTTGCCTACAAACTTTGATTTGTAGTGTTTTTGCACTTCCCCAATGTTGAGAGTGTGTGAAGATGTGTTTCACTTTCGTAATACAGCTACAAGCCCTTACCTTTGGCTGGGGTGGAGTAAAATAAGCTGCAGGAAAACTGGTCTAATGCGCGTCTCTTTGTCCCAGTGATCTGCCCGTTCCCGGCGACCGACCACGGCGACAACTGCAGCACGGGCGCCTTCTCCCCGAGTGACAACAGCACGGCTGTGTTTGACCGCTACTGGAGCAAAACCAACACCATCCCCTTCTACCTCATCGTCCTTCTACTGCCCCTGCTGAACTTCCGCTCTGCCTCCTTCTTTGCTCGTTTCACCTTCCTGGGTATGGGTCCCGCTGGCTCTGTGTGTTTAGAGTCATTTGGCGTGATTGTTTCTCCTTTTAACTCGCTGCCTTTTCCTTTTGTGATCTCTCCTGTATGAAAGATAAAAGTGACTGTCTTGCATATCTTATTGATGTCTGCAGGTACATTATCTGTGGTCTACCTGATCATTCTGGTCACAGTCAAAGCATTTCGTCTGGGCTTTCACCTGGAGTTCCACTGGATTGAATCCACAAAATACTTTGTCCCAGGTATTTGCCCAACGTAATCTTGGTGACCATGCCCGATACAGAACTCAATACTCAGAACTATTTGAGTAAGACTGCGCTGTTAATAGATACTATGTCTTCAGCTGACTTGCACTGTTGGTACAGGATCTAATTATAAACATAGAAGGCATATATTTTAAAATACTTTCATACACATTACACACTGTACGTTAACACAGTTCTGCTTTGTATTTGTCCTGCTAATTTGTTTCTTTCCCCCCATGTATATCTCAGAGTTCAGAGTGCTGTTTCCACAGCTAACTGGAGTTCTTACTCTGGCTTTCTTCATCCACAACTGTATCATCACCCTGATGAAGAACAACAGACACCAGGAGAACAATGTGAGTCCAGCTGCTGTGGGGCCACAGTCTTGGTGGTTACACTTTGTGGTGATGTCCTGAAAGGGCCAGTGTACCTTTTTAATGGTCCTGTAGGGCTTAAGTGAATGTTGTGATTATCTAAGGCTTTTCTGTCCGGCTATGTGAAATTTGTGATAATGGGACTGATTTTTCAGTCTGCTGTGATTGACAAAGCGGCTGAGTGTAGGAAGGATAGTGGCTGATGTTAGCGAAGGGAAAGAGGTTACATGACTCTGACTCATTTCATCCAGCATGCAGTTTCCATGGATCTTGTGTGAGGCTTGTTTCTGTTTTGACCACTTCCTTTCACTCACATCTGTGTTTGTAACTGTCTGACAGCTGAGTCAGCGCCAGGCGAGAAGATAATGCTGAATTCATCTGTTCTAACGGAGCAATAGTCAGATCAAAATCAAATGAGGTCGGTGGCCAGTGCTGTTGGTCAAGTAGATTAGTCATGAGTGTCTGTTAAAAGTCAGATGGCGTTGTGCTCTGGACAAGACACCGTTTTTTTGCTGTTTTTTGCTGAGCTCACATTCTTCAGCCTCAGCAGGTCACACGGTTCACGGTTTACTGATTTTATTTACTTCAAACAAAAAATCTGGATGCATCTCCCTTGGCCAATTGTGCGCCACCCATTATCTGCGAATGAAATGAGATGGATTTGAATTCACAAAAATCCAGCCGGTAAAGCTCTGACTGAGCTAGGTCGTGTGCCTTTACTAACTGAGCCACTCGTGAGACCAGTGTTATAATTGTGTATTGTAGACTGCATCATACAGATTTTGGCTTTGGGCTTATACATTGGTTTACTTAATTGGCAGGGTTGGGTCACGAATTGGGACAGAAATGTATGCATTAGTATCTCATTTGAGGGGCCAGCACGCACCATATCTGGGAAATTGGTATGGATTTGTGGGAGGTTGGTAAGCATTTATAATGTGCTTCCAGGTGCGGGATTTATCTGTGGCATACCTGCTGGTTGGAGTGACATACCTGTATGTGGGAGTGCTGATCTTTGCTGCGTTCCCGTCCCCGCCGCTGTCCAAGGAGTGCATCGAGCCGGTACGGCCTTCTCACTGCACACCACATTACACTTACATATTGTCCGAGACTCAAGTGTAGCAATGAGGCACTGCCCTCGTGCAAGCGTTGTTTGCGGGCACTGAACTTAGAGAAATTAATTGACAGCGCAAAGTGACTTGCACAACTTAGAATCTCTACATTCATCCACTTATACAGCTGGATATACAGCAAATGCAAAGGTTTACATCCATTTTCTTACATCGTACAATGACCTGGCCCATCATCATCTGTGCGAGTTTGATAGATACCAGCCTGAGGCGACTCAAAGGGGGGGGGTTGGGATTGTCTGATTTGGTGAAGGCTGCACTAGTCGCAACCTTATTTCTGCTGCAGAACTTCCTGGACAACTTCCCCAGCAGTGATGTCCTAGTGTTTGTGGCTCGGGTGTTCCTGCTGTTCCAGATGACCACAGTTTACCCACTGCTTGGGTACCTGGTACGAGTGCAGGTCATGGGCCAGATATTTGGCAAACACTACCCGAGGTAGGTATGCCAGCTCTAGCACAGACTAGGGCCTGGCCAGGATGAACTTGTATACTTCACCTAAATGTTGTGTCGGTAGATGCCATGGTTAAAAGCAAATAACAATTTTATTGAATTCTACCTTTCGGTTAAGAGGTCATTAGGTTCCTCCTCATTTTTTATTTTTTTTCGTTATTCTGTACAGCATTTTACCATCTTTCTGCAATATTCATCCATAAGAATAAAGAAATGTTATAACCATTTTTATTTGCACGTGTTCACATGTAGCTTGAGGTTAAAAATGAGGTTAAGTTGTTTCAACAGATTTTTTCTGTTTTGCGCACAGTGTCTGCCACGTATTCTTTTTGAACACTGTCATTGTGGCAGCTGGAGTCCTCATGGCCAAGTATTACCCCAACATCGGCTCCATTATTAGGTAAGTCAGTAAAGTTGGGTGTATTGATAAGTGTTGCTTTGTTTTCAGTAAGAAATGAACAATGCTAATGTGAAGATACAGAGGTTTCCATTAAAACTGCATTCATACCCTGGTGTAAATTCTTACTTTACACTTTCTATGCCTCTGTTAATTAACAACCCTTATTTTACGTAGCATTTGTATAGTATGAACATAAGTACCAGGGATTTTAATGGCCTCTCGCCATTAAATCTTAAGCATGTTCTGTAGGTACCAGCTCAGTGAGTGGTGGAGCTCACCTAGACATTACTGCTGGCGTGAGAAAATGGTGCATTACCTCACTATATGTCAATGCATTAGTGTCATAAATCCTGTACTGCCATTGCCTAGTTGGAGTCCTCGTGTTCTAAGATGATCATTTTGAAACATTTGGGCATATGACGCATACTAAGTGGCCATCAATAATAAATGCATCTTTATTACCACTTTTTCTTACTTTGGCATATTGAGTTATTTGATAAGTTACAATAGATTTGTGACATCGTTTTGCGTGCGTTGCTTAAGTCATACTCGAACGTGCCCTATTATGTCTGTAACAAACTTACTTGTGAGATTGTCACAGGCTACATCACGTCTGTTGTGTTTTAATGTCCTGCTGAGAGAAGATGAATCGGTCTTAACCTCCCCTTTTGTTTTGTACAGGTACTCTGGGGCAACCTGTGGCCTCGCCCTGGTGTTTGTGTTTCCCTCCATCATCCATATGATCTCCCTTCACCGTGCAGGGGAGCTCCGCTGGCCCTCCATCCTCTTCCATAGTTTCCTTATTGTCCTAGGAGTGGCTAATATGTTAGCGCAGTTCTTCATGTGAACCTGCCGAGCACAGTGGACAAGTGCCCGTGCTGATGGAGGGCCGCGCTCATATCAGTCTTTGGGATATTGTGCAAAGGGAGATGGAAAAACTTGCAAACTCTGCAGAAGAAAGTTCAAAAAATGCAAATTATTTTGCAGAAAAGGCTACTTTAGGTATTCAGTTGTATTTACTGTTCGTTATAACTAAAATATGACCAGTTCTTGGTGCATTTTAAAATGGCTTAGGATCAGTCACATGTGAAAGAATGTTATAGAAAATGGTAAATAAATGAGGTTTTAGATATTTATTAACAAATTTTGATTGTATAGAACTATAAAATGTTTCATCAGGCCCAAGTAAAAGTAGTGGAACTGGTTGAGCAAATGTTGTGGTCAGAGCTTTTGTGATCAGTCTGGATATGAAAACGCGGGCTATAAGCCTTTTCCCACTATTCATGCATGATTTAAAACACTGAAAGTAAAAAACAGCTCATTTAAGGAATTCTGAAACACCTGCTGATTGACAGTCACAGACACCTGGTATTCCCCATGCTGTCTTTCTCAGTCTTCATGTTGACTGAGCTGGCATTTCAGTACCTTTCTACTGGTCTTATTCCCAGTTTAGTTTCGGTTACCACTCCACAGATGGTATTTGTTCTATTAGAATCTGTGTTAGCAAGGCTTTCCTAAGGCCCTTTAACCAAGGAATAACTACCATGCCATAAGTCATTCTGTTATGATGTGGGAACAGAACAAGAAGCCACTGGCACCAGAACCTGGCTGTGGGTTATGTGACTGGACAACATACTGACCTGCTATGGCGGAAGCTTCTGCTGGGTCTTTGGACTAAAATTAGTTTTCAGTCCTTATTCCATAAAGGGGTCATTTAATGTGCTCTGTGTCGTATACAATGAATTATGTGGACTTGCACTTTAATTTGTTATGGACTGGGTTGATAAAGGGATTTTCCCTTGTGCTCAGTTTATCACACCAAAAAATTGAGTGGAAAGTGATTCACCTTGAGATGTTACTTAAACCGGTTAACAACCTTGTTCAAACTGATGCAATAATTGATGTAAAACTGTTTGTTTACGTATGATATATACCTGCACAGTATATTTAACCGAATGACAATGTGTAGCTCAGACCCCTCTGTATTGAATATTTTGAGGTTTGTCAATTTTTGTTTTGCAAGAACTGTCTGCTTTAAGTAAATTGGAGAAAAAGGTTTTATAAAACCATATAGTACAGTACATTTGGAAAGTCTTCAAACCCCTTCACTTTTCACATTTTGTTACATTACAGCCTTATTTACAGGCAAAACCCTGTAATGAATTTTTTTTAAAGAAATCTTTGCACATTTTGTCTTAAGGTGAAGGAAGAATGATGAGTTGTACATCAGCTGACAGGAGCCTTAATTCTATTGACATGTGAACTATTAAGGGGCTCTGTCAATCACATTTGGCTACTGTATTATGTGGATTGTTAACCTGAATTTTGTTTTCCTGGTCACACTTTAAAGGACATCAGTACATGCATATGTTTATTGTTCTGCATAACAACAACTTGTGCTGGACAAAATTTGTATTTGCTACTACCCAAGGTGAACAAGCTAAGGGAAGCATCAACTCAGGCTGAATAAAGAAAAAGTTCCTTTAATAGGTCCCATGTTAAACTATGAATTAGCTGTCGATTTCTAGGTGCCTGTATTGATAAAACAATGGAATTTGAAAGTGTTACAATACTAATCAATTTCCCATTCTCAAAACAATAGATATTCAGTCAAGTTTTAAATTGGTTTTCAAGTAATTTGTCTATCATCAAAAATAATCAAGGATTGGAGACACCTGCTATTTTCTCCTTTGCTATGTGATATTCACACTGTTATACAGAAGTCTTTCCATGTGAATATAATAGCCAATAGCTTTTTTTTTGCGTAATGTCCCATTTCAAAAAGGATGTGGTTCGCTTCAGCCACTGTTGGATTGAGGCAGTCTTATAGGTTTGGAACAGTTATGGCACACTGCATTGAAGAAGTGTATTACAGTGAGTTTCCAGCTCAGTTGAACAGTTCAGAATAATCCACACAGCCTGATTTCTGTCCACACGGTTGCAGTAGAAGCTCCATTCCTGACATGGTAATGGGCTCCACCTAGTGGCAAATGATGGAAAAAAATTAGATAAATCACGTTGGTAATGTTCTGAAAGTATCTTAAATTTAATATTTTTAAATGTAATAATTTTTCAGGTCATGAATGGTACTTCTCTGGTACCTCATGATACTCCACCAGGTCAGCCAGTGTAATAAAAGGGATCTGGTCACCAAGAAGCATGTAGCAGTTCTCTGTTACATCAATGAGAAAGTGCTTGAATCCCTCTTGGCAATGATAAGAGAGAACATATCCTGTGATCTTATCACTGACGCGGATGAGGAAGTGCCCGGGTCCCCCTTGACTGAGAAGGGCTTCCGCTTCCTGCCGTGTAATTATTCCTGGAGAGATTTAAACTTGTCATTCTTCAGGCATTGTTTTACATTGCAGAAATACCAATTTAATTGCATGCAAGGCACAATTCCCTTCCAGTTTAGAGTGAAAAATTCTCTCAAGTCAGTGTTGAAGCACCAAACCTCACATTCAAAAACAAAAAGTAATTTGCCTTAAGCAATATTTAACTTGTCATATTTCCTGCAGCTATCCTAATTTAACCAATTGTGTCCACCTAAAAATTAAGGTTTGGGAATTGCTGACAGAATGTGTTAAAATATTCCAATAAAACTAATATGAGAAGTTATTATACTCTTTTAAATAAAACTATGCAATGCACTTGCTGTTCCCTTTTGTGTGAATTTAAAGGTTTATAAGGTTTCTTTCATCTTCCAAATTTGAGTCTATTAAAGATGATTTGTGTAATCTTCATGAGGACCTCTTAATAAGTGGAAAGTGCATTTCCATTTTTCGGAGCACTGTTAACTACGCAGTCACTCAATGTTAAATATGCAGAAGTCACATTCGGTACAAATAAGCAGGGAACAACAGTGTCCAAATATTATGCAATACAATGTTATTAAGATAACCGGCTAAAAGACCATTTGCACCATGGCGAATACAGCAAAACCAACTTCTTAGACTTCCATTAGATCCATTTTCTCTAGCCGTCCAACACCTGCAGCCGCCTGGATAATTTACTTTCCTGGTGTAGGGGCTGTAACTAGTTTGAATAATATGTTTTTAAACACATTTGTAATAAACCTATCAGGCTAATCTGGCCATGTCTTGTATTTGAATGGTAAAATACTATGCATTGTTCATTTTATGACATGCACACCTCTAGAGGGCAATAGAGGATACTAAATTGTCCCAACCTTGACATGAAATCAGTTACTGACAGGATGACCCTGTTCCTAAATGAATAATCATGACAAAAAGCAGTTACGACTGCTGAGACTACAGAAAGAAATCCTTTCATTACATGAAAACTCTGCAATAGCTTCCCTTTGCCGTTGATTTACCATGAAACCATGGAGCGATGCCACTCTTGTCCTTCTGAAAGCCAGCATGAAGTGGCAACTGCTCATCCTGGAACCATCGAACAATGTGGTCTCTGTCAAAGGTAGGCAAAGACCTGCGCATACCTAGCTTCCTGTAAGACATTTGGGGGAGGGGCAGTGAAGTCATGTGATTAAGCCCCCAGGGAAAACCCCTCAGATTTTACATCACTAAATTGTTATTCTACTGTGAGAGAATGAATGTCAAGCTCAGACTATTATTTATCTTTACTTAAATGTTCCTTAAATCTGGGCCTTTGAATGCATATTTTGTCATTAAAAATAATTTTCAGAAGTTGTGCGAGGTCTGAGCTATCTTTCCATAAACTGGAAAGATCCCTCAAGCTGAACTTCAACTTTGTGCATGTTGAAACGGCAAGCTCACTGGGTTCTGGGTTTCGGTTTGGGTGGGAGGACCGGTTTTTCGCCTTCAAACGTGCGGGAAACGGCGGCCACACGGCCACGCTCAATTGCCTTCACCGAGCGCCTCCTGTGGTCCTCTCGTGTCTGCTTGGCTATTGAGCGCCTGCGTTGGTCAGCCACTTTAGACCTACGCACTGCCAAACAACAAACACAAGCACACTACTTAGCTTCTCAATAGATCAAATTTATCAAGTGTTAATTCCTATTAAATCAGATAGACTTCAGGCAAACATATTTTTGTGGCCAGGCATACAAACATAGAACGAGGGCGTTCCAGATGTGAATAACAAGAACTGACTTAACTGGTATTTCTACTGGCACACACAACCCTGTTCCGTCAGCTGTTAATGGCTAGTAAAAAAAAAAAGTACAAACTGCGCCACAAAGCTACCATCGGCAGGCTCAGACTAACTAACCATCCGTCTTCATTTGAGCAGTTCTATGTTATTGGTTACTCAGATTGGTACTTCCCTTACCTGTGCTAACGAAAGAGTCCAACAACCTTATTAATCTCGCTAGATCAACTTCTCCATCTGAATCTAAAGCTAAAAACAATCCTATTTTTAACTGCTCTGTAAAATGGTACCAATGGTGGTCCTATTCAGTAGCTTTTTAGTTATTAACGGAAGTCATATTTAACACTGTTGCTTTATACCAGTATTTCTTGCCAGACAGGCTTTTAACTGCTTAACAGGCCAACAAAATCTGCAATACAAGTTTCAGGTCATGTTTTTTTATTGACCTATATAGCAGCATATATTACCTTCCTTCCCAATCAAAAACATGACTACTTTTAACAACCTGGAACAAGAAAAATTTGTATATAAGTATCCACACAAGGCCAAGTACGTTTGTCCATCCAATGGAATCTCAAAATGGAACTTTTAAACTGTTGCATCCCCATTTACATACAGTGCCTTGCAAAAGTATTCAGACCCTTGACCAAATCATTTCTATTACAGAATAACAAATGGTACACTGAAAACTCGTTCTGTTTGATATTTTGTTTTAAATTACTCAACATTAATTATTTTAAGTTGATGTTTTATGTTGTATTATGTATTATATATTTATGAAATATTACATATGACAGAAATATATTGCTTGCATAAGTATTCAACCCCTGTGCTGTGGAAGCTCCCAGTTTACACAGATGAAATTGCCCTTATAAGGACACAATTACTTTACCATTTCCCTCCACCTGTGAACCATTAAAGGCGCTGTCATTTTTTGGATAAGTATCATTGGCCAGGCTGTGAATCTGAAGGGAAAATTTAGACCAAAGAGCATTTTACATTTACAGTGAAGAGAGGAAGCATCAATTAGGAATAAAGCACATCCAAGTGTTTGGATATCCCATTGAGCACAGTTGGATCAATAATCAGGACGGGGAAATTGCATTGCATCCCCCGGGCACTGCCAAGAACAAGCCGTACCTCGAAACGCAAACAAACAAGGAGACCAGTGAGAAAAGCCACAGTGAGGCCAAATATCACCTGAAGGAGTTCAGTGGCTGGGAATGGAGTAATGGTGTACCAGTCAACCATATCAAGAGCTCTGGCAAGAAAAAAGCCGTTACTCAAAATGTACCGTCTGAAAGCCACTGACCCATTAACATTGACCCAGCTCCGATGTGGGGCAAAAGTTTTGTGGTCAGAGGAGGCCAAAACCCCAAGCGCCATGTGTGGCGCAAACATAACACTGCCCATGCCATCAGACACACAGTCCCTACAGTGAAGTATGATGGTGGCAGCGTCACACTTTGGGGATGCTTCTCATCAGCAGAGGCAGGGCGTCTTGTTAGAATTGCTCGACTAACATAAGGAGCAAAAATACAAAAACAAAAAAGAGCACCTGCTACAGGAAGCTAACAAAAACAAAAAAAACTGAAGCTTTGGTGCATATTCACCTTTCAGCAGGACAATCATCACACGCACAACACCAAGGCAACACTGGAGCGGCAAGAAAAAAAAGGAGAATGTCCTACAGCGGCCCAATCAAAGTTATGACCTCAATCCCACTGAGAATTTGTGGCATTATTTGAGAATTCAGTCCACAAGCATCATCCAAGAATGGGCCCAAATAACACTGAAACTGTGTGCAACGCTGGTACATATTTACCCCAGAAGACTTATAAAAGTTGTTATTGCTGTGAAAGTAAATATTAATGTGTGGGGGGTCTGTCTGTTTTTTAGTAATACAAATATTTCCAACATAAAGCCAATACATTTTTTTTTAAGGTGAATTATTTTGAGTTTCACTATTTTCAAATATTTAACATTAAATGTTAAATGATTAGATCAATCGAACAGTAACTGAATGCCTCGATGCCCGTCTGCCTGCTTTATATACTAAGCCACAGCCATGTGACTCACTGTCTGAAGGACTGATCCACTTGTGTGAACACGGTATCCAATAAACTAACCACTGAATATATACACACACACACACTAATGAAAAATATATTTTTACTCAGCCAAATTAACTTGAATACTCAGGTTCAGTTAATAACTCCAAGCCAAAATAATAACAGCAGTCAGTGCATTCTACCAGGATATCTCATCTAATTCCCTTATTTACCCGTCATGTCTAGGCCTCATATATGGAGCCCTGTTCTGGAACCACCTGATGGCTATGCATTGGCGCTGTGACAATGGCATGACAAGTGATGTGGACACACTTACGAGACTCTTGCCACACTGGGTCTTCTTTCTCCTGATTGACTTCCTTCAGGTCCATATAAATCTGCTGCTTCCGCTGTTCCTCCAGCTTCTGTACCTCCTCCTCTGCCCTGCGCCTCTCTTCCACCTCTTGCTTCTGTGAAAAGAGCAAAGAGAGGGGAGTCAATTTATTCTACATCAGCAAGCAGTTGGATGTCACCCAGTTTCTCAAACCACCAACATGTAGTACACAGCCTTGGTGACTAATTTACGACCCCATTTGGGGAATGCCTGTCACAATCCCAGTTGGATGACATGATCCAGATTTGAATAAGAAAGTACCTGAGGCCCCTAGTAATGTCTCATGTGATTTTTCCATTTCTGAACCACAAATTTCTGCCCTTAATTCGCGACTTGTAAATTTACAGAATGAACCGTATTGATATAAAAATGCAGACCTGACACGCGTCATTCTTTTAACTTTTTAATTGAATCCGGCATTTCAAATTATAACAAATACCCAATGCCTTAGGTGGACAGGAGCCTCACTTAAACATATGAAACAAAAACTGACACCAGAAAAATGTATTTCCAAAGCCTGCGGTGCATGCCAGTGCTTACAGAAGGCTACCTGTGCCGCTATGGTTACCTTTAACTCCTCCTCCTGTCTCCTGAGCTCCTCAGCTGCTACCTGCCTGGCATGTTCCTTCCTCTCTTCCTCTTTTTTCAAAGTCTCCAGCTCCATATCCATGCTCACACTGGAGAACCTTTTCACCAGCTCCACCTCTTTCTTGGCCCTGCTCAACACACAGAGAAGTGGTTCAGAGCAGTCATTTGTTGCATATGTGCATATTAAAAATCAGCATTTGTATTGTCTCCATCCACATAGATGTGCAGCTGAAGTTTAGTCGGATTGTTTAATGTATTTTATATGTGACTCTAACCTGAAAACTCAGGTTCTTTTAAATGATAGAAAAGAACTTGGCTTCCGGCGAATGAAATTTGACCCAACTGACACATTTAGGTCTCTATGAAAACATTACCGAGTTATGTGATGTACACATAGTAGACACACCTAAGTATACTTGTACAATGGCGAGAAGACTAGTCTACATTCATGGTAGTAGAGTAAAGGAACATTTTAAAAGAGTACCCCAGTGAAATTTGACTTTTATTTTCCAAAATACTTCCAAAGTGAGTAAGATGTAAGTAAGATGTGCAAGTTCGTAACTGACTCTTCCAAGGGTAGAATATACATGCCAACAAATAATGGGCCACTTGCTTACCTGTAAAACTGTAAACCTGAGTCTACCGTTATAAATTTAAAAAAAGCTCTGCACAGCCTATAAACATTTAATTTTTAGTGAAAAAAGCCACATTAAACAAACAGTGTCAATGTTACTGAGGGGTTGAGAGCGGTAGTGAAATCACTCAAGATAAAGCGGTTTTTCAATAAAGCGGTTTCAGTTTTAGTCAGCACACTGTAAAAGTACACACACTACAGGGAGTGTCTTGGGTAGATTACATTTTTAAAAAGAACGAGTCAAGGAAATACTTAACTAAAGCACTTCCTGTTGAGATAGCCACGTTCTGATTATCTGAGGCCTCGGGGTATGACTAAAAGACCTGTGAGCCGAACCCACCTCAGTCCCTCTGGTAATGTTGAAAACTGTTTTTTCACATCAGCGGAAAGATTCATTTAGACTACGGTATTTTTATTTGTACTGCAGATACCCTTGATGTAACAGTGTCCCAATGGGGAATTATGTCCTTGGTCTGAAAGGCAATTCTCTTATCACTGCAGCGCACAGACAGAATTGAAGCTCTACCCATCCCCCAGTTCAGTGGAGCAGTTTCAGAAAAAACTAAAACAACTCGCAAGTCATTATGAAATATTTGTTAGAATGCCAACAATTTAGCAGTCAAACCTAGCATTTAAAAAAAAAAAATTATTTAGTTACAGGGCAATTTATTCAGTGACTAAAGACCAACTTAACGTCAAACAATAATTTTGCATGAAAGAAAGAGGGTGTGCCTCCTTATTCCTCACGACGCATCCTTCAAGGGGGCTTGCATCCATGTTTAGGGAAAAGGAGTCGTGACCACATCTTTTCTCCATACCTGAGCTGCTTGGCTTCTCTCTGAGCCTGCTGCGCGGCCTTCTCTGCCATGATCTCATCACAGATCTGCTCATAAGGCTTGTCGTAGGGGTGCTCTCCCATCACCCAGACCCACACATCGCTGTCATGTCCCAGAAGCCAGGAGACACACTTCCCTGTAGCTGAGGAATAGGGTCATTTTACTTAAACCCCAGAGGTTAGTCAACTAAGGGGCATGTCAAAACAACCGTCATTTCTGGAGTACAACAAGAAATAATAAGAAAGCACAGGGCATGAACACAGAACACATGTGGATTTTGACCAGAATGCCTTTTACTGCACTTGGCACTGTCACGGTAGACGTCAAAAACAGCATTCACAACATCCTGCAGTTAATTTTCTTCTTTTATTTCAGTTTGCATCAGAGAGGTCATATTAGGTTGACTTAATAAAACGTAAAAACTTCTGAAGCGCAGCACCTTTCGTTGGTTTCCGTAGCACGACCTCCTCCTTCTCGAGCTGAGCCTCCCTTTCCCTCCATCTTCGAACCTGCTCCTCCCTCAGCTTAAAAAAGAGGATTTGTTTCTGTTCCTCATTTAGCTCTGCTAGGAGCTCCGGGTCAATGAACATGTCTGTCAAGATCTGCTGAAGCATGATGTCACTGGAGCTCCGCAATGAAAATGATCAGGGTTACAAGATTTTCGGCCTTCTTCACAGCAAACTGAGAAACAAAAACAACTCACCCACTGCAACAACACCAGGCTCAACAGAAGTATAAACAAACGACGACAACAACAACAACAACAAAAATTTATGTTACTGTATGCATATTCTCATGAAATCAGTTGCCATGGGTCCATTACACTAAGCTAGTCTTTACTTTTCCATTAATTTCCATAATGTTTACCATTGTTCAAAAATTTCCTAAATGTCAGGCATCAATCTTTGCTTTAGATTTGGTGTAACAGTTCAGCTGCAGCAATGGAGGTTACAGATGAAAACACAAGTCAGTTCTACAATAAAATACTCAGAAGCTGGAGAACTTAAATGTTACAGGTGTTTACATAAGGTCCTGATGATATAAAACTCTAAACCAAGAAAATAATGAGCTTCGCTTAGATAAAATTGTGATTCCATTCAAATTCACCACACTCCAGTGTCACACGTAATATTCTATCGCAATTTGTCTGCGCAAAATGATGAGAATAATTGGTACCATGTCTAAGTTTATAATTAGCACTTCCATTTAACGTTCATTATTTTATGTAGATTGTCACAATAAAAGGTTCGAAGCATCATTGTTAAATCCAGAATGTCAAGAACTTTGGTGGCAATACACATTTTATTAATGAGTTTTGCATTAAACAAATAAATTAAACACAGACACAAATTAAGTTAGCCGTGTCTGCTTGTTTCGTTTACGACCGTGGTGACAATGCGTGTGGCAAGAAAGACGTTTGAAAAGAGACACTTTTGTTTGTTTTGTAAACTTGAACATAGATAGATCATACGTTGAAAAAAGGATCGCCTCCTAAATATTGGTTTCAGTGAATAATTTTTCACGAAGACCCAAGAATTAATTAATCAACCACGCATTAAACAAAACACAAACTTACCCCTTTTGTACAGTAGCAGCTACAAAAGTTCCGTAAATAAAATGTTGGTTTCAATCAATTACAAACAAATCCGCATTAAAATAAAATATTATATAACTTTTCGAAGTCCACAGTCGACGTTACTTCTTATTGTGTCAAAAGGTCTAAATCAGGTTTGTACATAACAAAACGCAAGTTATACGTGATGACGTAGACTAGCCAGAAAGTTATACGCGTTTAACTTGAGCTTGCACCTGGCTAAGGTCACACCTCGTAAGGCGCGGTTGCTAATTTTTCCACATTTTATCTCACTTTGATAATGAACAGTTGTGTATATCTTACCGTTCAAATTTTTCTGATGTTATGAAAACGGTATAGTGCTAGACATTAAAATGTGTATTTACATCGTGGGTATTTTACTCCCAATTTCGTGTGCAACTACTCGTTTTGTACGTAATAGATACATTTAGAACATGTTATATGTTATTTGGAAATATTTATTGGCCTACTAGTGATTAAGTGTAAAATTACACATGGTCACTTTTAATTGTGTACATAGGGAACCTCTCACATCGCTTCATTTCGTTTACGATTGGAAGAGATTTTAGCGTTTTCTAAAATCCAAAACGGCTGCTTAACTTATAACACTGGGAAATGTTTAGAAAATTCTATTCGTTTTGGTAAATGAATAGAAGAGTGTATGAATAAGAAAGTTAATATTTTTTGTAAAAAAGCGTACAACAATCTATAGTCGACACACCATTTAAAGTATCGACAAGGTATTCGTGATGTAATGAATATAGGAGAGGAAAATATCAATGTAATAGTTAAATAATTAATATAAATAATACACACATAGAACCTCAGGAACGTGGTTGCTGGTCCTTAGTCAGTCAGGGTTCCAAATTGGTCACATAAGAAACTCGACCATTAACCATTAATTAAGAAACTTGACTTCAGCTGAATATTTGATATCCTTGAGTCCAACCAGTGAACTTGTCAGGCCTCATGTATACAGAATGTAACAAACATGCATTCATAATAAAATTATTTTTACTCAGAACTAAAAGATGAATGTTATCTGTCCATTGCTATATAATTATTTTGATGTTGAACCTCTTAAAAAAAACAACTCTTGATTATTTTAGTAAGCTGGGAAGGAGCAAATTCTCTGTCAGAGCCAATGGGTTGTTTTCTTTACATTCAGTGCATCTGGGTAACAGTAATAAGGTGACTGGGCTAACTGGTGTTTACTTGGATGCATAAAACAGGAGGGAGAACAGAGCGGTAATGAATGTAACGGTACAAAATCAAAGCAAGCCGGCTTTTCATTTTTAGGTTTTTTTTATTTGTGGTTTAAAAAAAAAATTGTGGTTAGGTTAGTGAGTACCTGGGATTTATGTTAAGCAATTTAAAAGACTTTTGCAAGGGAAGCACAATAGTTATTTTGGGTACAGTTTTTTGCATTTACCTGGGACTAGAGTAAGACTCGCACCCACACCTTGGGCCTACCAGTGCCAACCAAGAGGGAGGGAACGACGTAGAATTTTCCCGTTAAAAGTACCATGGCCTGCTTTATGTTAGTTACCTGCATATTAAAAACAACTACTACTAAATTCTGCGTGTCCAGTAATTGGTGGGATGGTGCAGGCTAGGAATCCGTTAGACCTGAGGGACACGTAGGCGACCAGTGACATTATCACTACCAAAACAATTTGTGGGAATGACACATAATGCACTAGTAAATTATAAAAAAAACAATTCTGGACAACATCCATTTGAGTTTTAAGGGGGAAACAAAAGAAAAATGAGCAGAGATTTTCAAAGATTAAAGTTTAAACTCAAAATGTACAATCCAAAGAAATTGGAACATGGTTATGCGCCATTGTGCAGGGAAAATGTTTCACTTTAGTAACTAGATTTACCCAGGTTAATTAAAAAATCCCCATGAGTCTTTCCTTCCTACGTGGGTGTGTTTTCCACTAAGATCCAACATAACTAATATTGCACGAACATCAGGACTTAAACCTCTTCTCCAACGAGGTCCACTGGACTGTAAAGCCGCTGACATGCACAAACTACCAGTTTCCTAATATATAATGAGGCAAAATATGGCTGCAAAATTTGCTTTTAATTTGCAGTTTGGTCTATTTAGCTGTCCTTTACATTCTAGAACAACTCAGAATGCAACATAGGTTCATAGTATGGTGGTTCCACTGGGTTAATTGCTCATCTGACGAAATGTGGTGACTGCAATAAACATGGTTAGGTGGGAAATTATATGGTGGGGCAAAAGGTTATACGACAATAAACATGGTTTGATGTGCAAATTATAAATTATATGGTGGGATGATGGGTTATCTGATGGAATGATGTTATGGTTTGGAAGGTACTCTGTTGCTGGAACTGCA
>JAOYSI010000124.1:30052-52388 GCA_025775065.1 Hiodon alosoides | reverse complement strand
AATTCCAAACAACCCCCACCCCACACACCCCTCCCCATTAACGAGTCGTCCGCAGCAACAACACCAAGCACGACTGATGCTGACAAAGCTGCTAATTAGTTTAGCCTACTTCGCTTGTCAGACAATGCTGTTCCACTGGCAGACTGGAAGGGGACCCAGAACTCGTTTCCATTCTTAGCTCGGCTCTCCTGCAAACGTCTGGCCGTGTATGCCTTGCAGGCTCGTTACTACCGATGCCTTGTCAGGAGGGTGCAATTAAAGTTATGTCAAATTTGATCCGGTGATAATCAGATGTAATCTTTCAACTTTCACTTAAAATAAAAGTGAATATATTACCATTGCTTCTATTGTCAATGTGGTGAATATTTAATGTTAAATGTTCAACGGTACTGGATGAGAAATATTTTACATTGAGACATTATATTTCCATAACCACATTCAATACACGGAGCAGGAGACGGACAGAGCCACACACTGGGTCACTGTCGCAGGTGCCAGTCACAAGTCATTGGACTGTGTAAGGAAGCCCACGCAGACAAGGGGCGAACCTAAACACTCCACACAGACAGTGACCCGGTGCGGATTAAAACACATGACCAAAACCACATGACCAAAACCACATGACCAAAACCACATGACCAAAACCGCATGACCAAAACCACATGGCCAAACCCACAGGACCAAAACCACAGGACCAAAACCACGCAAGTGCCAGCCATGTCAGCTGCACACGTCTCATCTCATTTTGAATCTGAAATGTTGTTTTTCAAAACTCCTTTTGAGAGCATTTCCCACCTTTTGGTCGTGGCTATACGCCAAAATCCAGTCCTCTTGCTCCGGGTGAAACAACAAGCTTAAGATGTAGAAGTTTAGACGGTACTTCTGATAGCTGGCACCTTCATCCAAGCTGATGAGCAGACTGTTCTCGACCTCTGGGTCTGTCAGCAGCATGATCTGGAACAGAAGACGGACACAAACGGTTCTGCTCTGCAGCTCACTGGCGTCACCCTGGCAATGCACTGCTACCTAATGAACATCAGTGTAATTAAGACCCAAACTAATTGCTTTTTTATTGAATGAGCAAATATAATATTTATAAATGATAGACAATACAATACCATTTAGTATGTCACCTTAATAACATTTTTTTTAAATCATTATTTATAGATTTTGTTAGCTATAGCTACTGAGAGCAGAGAATTGGAATCTGCCAACTAATCGAAAACTACCTAACATTTTGGTACATTTTTAATAAACTTGTTTCATATTTATTTTTTATTAAAAATGTTATTCTAGACATGTTGTTTTACATTTGGATATGGCAGTTACTCTGAAATTCAATACATTTTCTACTGACCTCTTTTCAACTTATTTATTGTATATGAATTCATGCAAAAGACAGTTACGAATACATGTTAATTAAACTGCAACAAATGCCCCTCGACTTGATGTTTGATTAGTAATTAAAGCTTAGGCAAATCTATGCATTTGAAAAAAAATCCCACACTAATTAGCATGTGCTGATGTTGGCCTTTCTACATAAAACTTGCTGCCTCCGCGGCGATGGCCTTAACAGAGGATGGAGATGTGCGATCTTTAAAGTGTGAAGTGGTTCAGAGCTAACTTACCCAGGTCAGAGAAAGCTATGAAAGTGTTTTGTGGTAGGATTGTAGTGGAATGACTACCAAAACTTTTTAAACAGCACAAAATGGGGCTGCTCCCTGAACATGAATATTGCTACCGTTTTCATAATGATAGCGTTTTCTACCTGCGCAGACTGCTCCCGATCTGGGAATTCCTTCCCAGATGAAGGAGAACAAATAACAGCCAGCAACAAAGATGAGTCGCCCTTTTCTCTAGCACACACACGTTCCCCTGTACCAGGAGCACCTGATGAAATTAATTTGTTGTTTGTTGTCCTAAAAGATAACATAATTCAGAGCAAAGTAAATGTTTACCATGTGTTTATCACGGGGGTCAAAACTCATCACCTTGGCTGTGATGAACGCTATCAAACTGGTAAATGTCATGGGGAAATTATCTGCTTTGCGACACCAACAGTTTCGTACCATATTTGATGTTATAATCAATTTAGAAAGATAGATAACTTCAGACAGTCAATCATGTCTCAAATGGATACATTGAAGAGTGAGGCATGTTGTAAGTCCAACAGTTTTTAGTGTTTACCTGTTCCCCTCCACATGGATCCTCCAGGGACTTTTTAATCTTCCCCATAATGTGGTTAATTACCATACCTGGAATTCTGCAAACACTGACTTATATTAGTTTTTTGGTGAATCATTCTGGTGACTTGTTTTGGGAGATTGCCCGTTATTTCATATGTAAGATGAGCATGTCTCATTTTGGCCTCCTGCCAATGCGACCGCCTTCTCTCCGGAAAGTCTCCACTTAAAGCCATGCCTAGAGTTTGGAGAGGGTCTCACTGATGAACACAGCACATCATTGCATGCCAAACGAGCAATGCCACAAACAGTGTCACAAAAGAAAACTCCATTTCAGCAGCCCTTGTGTTCCGATGGGTCGCACTTTGCAGCTCGAAAGACCACCCAAAAACAACCCTCCATTCTATCGACCAGGGGCGACTGCATGCAGATCAGAGACGGCGCTTTCCATTGTTGGAGAACATAATCAGACATAATGACAACGTTTTCATTCTCCATCCGAAGATTACCGGAGCAAGGGCCCTTCCACAATTATCACTGCAGCTCTGCCACTGCTGTTGGTTGTCATAGCTACAACATGACATCGCAGCAGTGCTTTAGCAGTTTCGGTGGCTGTGGATGAGAAAAAATCATTTCTTAATTTAGAAAACAAGGAACCTTCACTGACACTTGTTCTAATTTGTGTTTTTTCCCCATGCCTTAAATCAGCCACAGGGCTAAGAAAGATGGCAGCTCCGGGCATAATCTACTGGCTAGGTAGAGCTACATCACTACATCACCAATCTCCATACTGTTTATTAGAATACATTACCCCCCACACTGTCCCACCACAGTCAATTATCGGCCCCATAACACTGCTTCCACCTAGGCCCATAACGCAGGTGCATTTTTAAAGCATCGATTATGTCTGTATAACACCAATTAGCAACTTATTGTTTTAAACTCGTATGTTTTTCCTAAAGTAAGATGTTAGTTTTTATGCTCATTACGGAAGGCTTTGATGCAGAAATCATTTGCAGTTCTCCAATGAGTCCCAAGAGCAAACATTGGCTCCAAGTAAATAAACTTCAATTTGCCATATGCCAATTATATGACAATGTTCAAGAAGATAAGCTGCCCTTAAACAGACTTAAAACTGACTTTTCCCCCAAATACTGCTCCATCCCACCCATCATATACAGTTAGTTTGCCCCTTCTGAAATTCTATTTCTTGTGTTTCAATGCCCATGTCATCCTGTCCCGCCTCCTCCAATCTACACACAGTGATTTGTTTAATATTTGTATATTGTGCTTTTCAGAATCATTGACCCCTGCAGGTCATGGGGATTTGACCTAATTCTTCTCAAACAACTCAGCCTCATCTAAATGTCTCAATCTTCCATACCCTGCAGGACGTAATCATCGCTGTTTCTGCACTTCCAATCACCCCACTTCCAACCCATGTCTCCGATAAATTCCCTAAAGGGGCTATGAAAAAAAAAAAGCATCAGCCTGTGCGACCTACCCTTGTACAGTACAAAATTTCCAAGCCTGGCTTCTTTAGTGCTCCTGTTGTGCAGTTTGATCGAATGAATACATAAGCCCCAAACACACACACAGACACACACAGACACCGCCACTCTCTATGTCTTAAAGCTCTTTGATATCTCAGACTTGTGTAATTCTACCCACCATTTCTATCCGTATGTCCTCCAAAATGTGAGTCACATTGTTCGGATCCCAACTTGGCCTCGTCAGCCCTCTCCCTCCCCCCAACCATTCAAAAGGTCTCATTCATACCTGGGAGTTGATCCAACATCACCACACCTGCCCAAACCAATGTCACTCTGACAAAATCCGCCTTTCAGAAAACACGTTTCACCATCTCCTAGCGTGAACTTCTTTTTAAGTTTCTAGAGAATGTGACATATACCATAAACCTGTTGAGCACAATCAGTTTAATTGTGTATAGACATTCTCTTTTAATCAATTAGTAGACCCTCCAGAGCGACTAAAAACTGCGGCATTGAACCAGCAGATGGTTCAAGAGCAGGTTCAGACCGCACCACATGCTCAAGCGCATCGAAGCACAGCAGTCAGCAGCACAGGAACATGAAGTGACAGCGGGTTGAAAACACAGTCATGTGGGCGCTAAGGCACAGCCTAAACAGGTGGGCTTTTATGTGACTCAGTGGTTCAGACGAGATGAGCAGGCCTACTGATTGAATACTCCAAAAAAAAAAAAAAAAAAAAAAAAAGGTAGTTACTAGGCAAGAGAATTACTGGGAAGGACACTCGCGCCAACCCCTTATTACCTGGAGTTAATGGAATGCACGGACTGCAGAGTGGCTCAAACTGAGGCGGACTCCCAGTCAGTCAGTGGAGCACTGTTTGGTGCTCAGATGGGGGACAATGCACCGTAGGCCTACACAGATCGAATTATTAATCATTTGGCAGACTTGTGTTTTTTTAAATCTAAAGCATTACAAACAGAATAAATGAAATAAGTATCACTCCCTCTGCTTTTCTGCTATAAACTATCAAGGCACAGACAGACTTTTTGTACGATATATGTTCACTCCATTGTGTCCATTAAAACAGAGAGCTGTGTAGCTCAAACCGCGGATCAGAGGACATCAGTCATACTACCTGATCACCCGGTTGGTAAGGATTCTTTCCAATGGGCCATGATGCATTAGCACAAATAGCCATTCAAAAAAACACAAAATAATAGGCCATTTCAAATGTATCCAAAAAACATGGACTCATGTCCTACGCCATCCACCTGTAGTATGGCAGCATGTAAGCCATTACGGGTTCTGGGAAAATCCACATTCCCACCCCTGGTACTGTTCAGTGAAGCCTGTACGTCACTAATTTCCCCAGAGCTCTGCTCTCTATTGCAAGGTCTGATATCTCCTTTCAGCGAGTGGGGTTCTGAGAAGTATAATCAACGTGACCCATAGCAGGGGCAGCAGACCGGAACAATTCCGAAAAAAAAAACTCATCACTTGCATAATGAAGGGGGAGACTGAGCCGTGGCGGAATGCAGAGCGGGAGTGGTGCTTTTAAAGAGGCGTAGGACGCAGACCCTCGTCTGAAGACCAAGTAGGGTTCTGAAATCAGCTACAGCTACCCGTGTCTTTAGCTTCAATGGCGCTCTGTTTTTTGGCGGGTATCGTAAACGTAAACTTCTTCGGAACCCGTAATCATTTGTCATTAAACAGGATCTTCATGTGGGGGCTCATTTTATTACATGTGTTTTTTTCTCAAATTGGCAAGTAGAGCCTGTAAGCTCATGGTTGCTGATCACTTTGATTCAGTACATTCTGAATCAGTAAATATATACTAGTTGGCTAATTTAATAATCGAAAATAATAAAAAGTCAACATGATTTAATGTGTGCACCAATAAGATCGGACCAAAGCTAAAAAAAAAAACACACAAAATATTTTCCTTGATAAGCATGAGTCAAATGTATATAAATGTATGTATAAATGTATATAATATCCAAGGTCATTTCTATATCATATTCTTCTAACTATTCATGGTAATTGTTTCTTCTAGAAGCTTAGGAACCTAATCAGCTGTTGGGCGCTTCTCTTACGGACCATTTTGTCATTTGATGCTAGGAAACCTGTTACAGTACCTGTGCTGCGTAACTGATTGGATGCTCCATATGTGAGTGTAAATGAACCTCTGCACAACACTGTTCAGACATGCCCCCGTCACATGAAACCGAATCATACTCCGATAACTTTATCCCGTTCTTCACAAAGGTGATTTATGTCTTCATCACAGCTCGTCTCCAGAAATAAGGCATCGCTTGTCTCCTTTTAACATGAAATCAGGGTTCAACAAAACTGGTCAAAAGTCGAACAACCTTCTGCAACACACAGCCTTCTGATCTCCAGTGAACCGATCACAGATAGCTGTCAGCTTTTTTTTTTTCTCCTGGAATGACATATGTCACATCGCCTTCTGCACGCTCCTGGGCATGATCGTCCTCGTCGACATTTGCGTTCCGTCCCGGCCAGTCGCGGCAGCCCGGCCTCATAGTCTGAGGCCATTATGCATGCCGTCAGCACCGCCCAGATGTTCCAGCCCAGCACCACACAGCCGGAATACTGACTGCATACCCTGTGGGTTTTTTGAGAAAAATTCCTGTTCTTGTAACGGCAAAGTGGCGGCAAAGCATCTGCCCGGAGACCAGAAGGTTGCGGGTTTGATTCCCAACAGGGTCATAATACAACAATAAATAAAAAGGCAACAAACGTAGGATTTTTCTGTACAAGGGCATCTGGGAGAAATCGGCAATGTGACGGCAGAATTGAATTGGGGGTAATAGAACTGCGTTTTATTGGAGTTCTGGGCATAAACCGAGCTACTATATTACATTGAGAGAAGATCTGGACGTCTTAGGCTGCAATAATCGTGGAAAACCGCAGGTTTGGGGCAGTTGCTGAGAATCCCCCAGCTAATAAGAATCAATGATGGATAATAGACACTGTAACCAGACAACTGGGTCTTATATTTCATCTTTACGGCTAAGGGAGAACGGCAACGCAGGCATCATTAATAGCAGGCCGCATCAAATTCCTATGAGCAATTATTTAAATGCTGTTTTTTCCCCTGCAAAACGCCGGCGCTGAAGAACCGCGCACCTCGCCATTTTAAAATGCTGAATTCCCTTCAACGCTGACTGTAAATTATGAAGAAACAGATATTACATATTTTATGAATAGGCCTGCAGCTGAGATGGATAATTTTGCCTAATGTGCTTTACTTTTTCATCTGGTATTCTCTTTGTAGGCCCCGAAAAAAAGAAACACAATGTACTGCACTCCGAAGATTAACCTAGGTTACTAGCCAATTATTCCTGAACCTGGATGTATCATTTTACAACCGTGTCAGCAGGAAAGGGAGTTTTTGTGGATTAAGCTCGCCCCCGACATCGAGAAAGAGAGGATCGCTCTGCTAAAGTACCGGGCCAAAGGTCGCTCCAGTGGCAACAAGGGTCCAGCGGGTGAAGAAGTGGTCTTCATAACAGGTCGACAAATGGCACCTGTGAGGCCCGGAACAGTCATGTGAGAGGCGGAGGTCCCAGAACCAAACAAGCACGGAGAGGAAGGGATATGTTTCATCACGTCAGGGAGCCCAGAACAAACCCCTTAAAAAGCACAAGGTGTCGAAATTTCTAAAACCAAGGTTCACATTTTCATTAAGGTACGGATAAATAACTTTAGCAGTGTTTAATGTCCTATACATTAAATTGCTATTTTTATTTTTCATGCTCAATTACACACAAAAAATATTAATTATGATATATCTATACAAAATAAATGATGACTTCCCATCGAAAATATTTTCATTTTCAATGTCTATAAGTTATTTGATATTAAACTGTAACTGGTTCTGGACTGGATATTGTTAAGCACTTGGTAATTTATGTTTGTCAGTTGAGAAATTGTTCCGTTATTAAGACTTATCACACTGTTCTTTAATGGTCCAATCTTGGTGCCATTAATTTGTCTTTTTCAAAGGTCGTAGAAATCCTGGAAGACCCATGATAAATCACAACCTTCTATTAGACATGTTTTCAGTTATCTGTGTACAGCTGGGAAAATGTTTTTATTTAAGGATATTACAGTTATTCCACTAATGCTTTGGGAGTTTAAATAGAGCATTATACTGCATGCTGGGTGCTATAGAAATAAACTCACATTTAGCGAACGGTAACTCGGACATTATAAATTTACCATATAATTGAACACACACACAAAATTTCAACTCTATCTATATGCAAGATAAGTTAAGGATACAATACACAGTTTATAGTAGTTTCTTTCTAATACATTTCGTACACACTCAATTAAGTTTACAGTTTTCACCAAAGTTGGCTCTGGAGTTTCTGATTTTTTGATTACTCCTGGAAAAGGCCCTCTATTCAGAGCCTTGTGACAATCTGATGCGCTGATGTCCAAATGTGCTACATCAAGAAGAACGGATGCAGTGATTGACTGGTGCAAACTCGTGTGTCCCCATGTAAGAGCAAGCGGAAGTTGCTGGACTGCTGACTGATATTGCTTAATCCAGACTCTTTGGGAATCATGCCTTGGGGCAGGCAGATGCTCCGGATCGCTCAAATCCCTCAGCATTATCTCGACACCGAGCATATTTGAGTAGCCCCGACGTTGTTTTCTCAATATCTGCCACTCTCGTGCTTCCCTGCGTTTCTGAGAGGCATCTCCCATGACTTCGGGTTACAGGTGAACTATAAATCCAGCAGCCCCGACTCCTGCCGTTAGCAACCTTCCCACAGTTTAGGTTGACAGCTCTCTCTGGTTATTGCATTGTCCGTGTCGAGACTCGCGGCTGGACCCAGGCCCCGTGACTGCATGGACCTGGCACCTGAGGTCAGAAGGGGCAGGTCTCTGCCTTTTGATTGGATAACAAACAGGAGTGTCTGCTCCGACTGGTCAAACAGAGTGACTCTGTGGATGGAGAGTTGCTCTTAGCCAACGACTTAAGTGTGTTTGACTCCCACACTATGGTTTATAACACTGAAAATAACACTGAAAAACAATAAAATAAACCAATATTTTAGCAGTGGAGGATTGCATTTCTCTTTTAAGGTAAAAATTTTCCCCCGAAGTTACTTCCCTAAATGGCTTTACAACACAAGCACAGACACGTAAGCCATTAATGACTGTGTTAAATTAATTATGTTGAAATAAATGGATTTCAGAAAGGCCTTGGATAAGAACTTTCCATTAATACTGCTTGACACATGAAGGTTTTGCAAACAGGTTCAATAATTTAAAACAAGAACTGTTCTGTGTAGCGTTGACAAATTTGTAGATTTTAATAAGCTCGGTTACACGGATCTAAATGGGCCAAGATAAAAGTGTAATATTGACCTTAGCAATCCACAGGAATATTTCATTCCGGACATGCACATTTAAAATGTGAAACCCACATTTATAGATAGAAACTCATTACTAGACCATACGACCTAGCACATAAAGATCCAGACCATCGTCTCCCCCTGGCCCGATACTGCACTCCAGAACACTCTCAAGCAGGCATTTACGACACTCTGTAGTCTATAGAAGTGCACTATTAATCACCGGACAACCTCCTACCCCAAGCAACGTAAAACCACTCACCAATACACAGTATCACCAGACAGTGGCTGCCAATCAAATCCGTTTTAAAACCGTCATAACCCCACCATCCCCTAACCCTCTTCATAATTGCACTCCCCTTGCTATCCTGCTAAATTAAATTTCCTCCCACAATCCTGGAGATTGTGGGAGAAATTTCAACTCTATCTATATGCAAGATAAGTTAAGGATACAATACACAGTTTATAGTAGTTTCTTTCTAATACATTTCGTACACACTCAATTAAGTTTACAGTTTTCACCAAAGTTGGCTCTGGAGTTTCTGATTTTTTGATTACTCCTGGAAAAGGCCCTCTATTCAGAGCCTTGTGACAATCTGATGCGCTGATGTCCAAATGTGCTACATCAAGAAGAACGGATGCAGTGATTGACTGGTGCAAACTCGTGTGTCCCCATGTAAGAGCAAGCGGAAGTTGCTGGACTGCTGACTGATATTGCTTAATCCAGACTCTTTGGGAATCATGCCTTGGGGCAGGCAGATGCTCCGGATCGCTCAAATCCCTCAGCATTATCTCGACACCGAGCATATTTGAGTAGCCCCGACGTTGTTTTCTCAATATCTGCCACTCTCGTGCTTCCCTGCGTTTCTGAGAGGCATCTCCCATGACTTCGGGTTACAGGTGAACTATAAATCCAGCAGCCCCGACTCCTGCCGTTAGCAACCTTCCCACAGTTTAGGTTGACAGCTCTCTCTGGTTATTGCATTGTCCGTGTCGAGACTCGCGGCTGGACCCAGGCCCCGTGACTGCATGGACCTGGCACCTGAGGTCAGAAGGGGCAGGTCTCTGCCTTTTGATTGGATAACAAACAGGAGTGTCTGCTCCGACTGGTCAAACAGAGTGACTCTGTGGATGGAGAGTTGCTCTTAGCCAACGACTTAAGTGTGTTTGACTCCCACACTATGGTTTATAACACTGAAAATAACACTGAAAAACAATAAAATAAACCAATATTTTAGCAGTGGAGGATTGCATTTCTCTTTTAAGGTAAAAATTTTCCCCCGAAGTTACTTCCCTAAATGGCTTTACAACACAAGCACAGACACGTAAGCCATTAATGACTGTGTTAAATTAATTATGTTGAAATAAATGGATTTCAGAAAGGCCTTGGATAAGAACTTTCCATTAATACTGCTTGACACATGAAGGTTTTGCAAACAGGTTCAATAATTTAAAACAAGAACTGTTCTGTGTAGCGTTGACAAATTTGTAGATTTTAATAAGCTCGGTTACACGGATCTAAATGGGCCAAGATAAAAGTGTAATATTGACCTTAGCAATCCACAGGAATATTTCATTCCGGACATGCACATTTAAAATGTGAAACCCACATTTATAGATAGAAACTCATTACTAGACCATACGACCTAGCACATAAAGATCCAGACCATCGTCTCCCCCTGGCCCGATACTGCACTCCAGAACACTCTCAAGCAGGCATTTACGACACTCTGTAGTCTATAGAAGTGCACTATTAATCACCGGACAACCTCCTACCCCAAGCAACGTAAAACCACTCACCAATACACAGTATCACCAGACAGTGGCTGCCAATCAAATCCGTTTTAAAACCGTCATAACCCCACCATCCCCTAACCCTCTTCATAATTGCACTCCCCTTGCTATCCTGCTAAATTAAATTTCCTCCCACAATCCTGGAGAGACGACGCATGTATTCTGTATTTGTTCAGAAACCTTTGTTTAGCGCATTGCTATGATGATCGACTTAATTGAAATTCAAATTTATCCAGTCAAAATACCACTGAAATTTTGGGTATTAAGAATGATGAAACTAATCTGCTAATGACATATGCCCCCAGCTCCCACCCACATTCAACAAACTAAGACATTCTGCATACCCAGACAGCAGCTATGCCACTTGTATGAAAAGGACTCTCTTTGACCTTACTCTACCAATAAGGTGTTATATTATTTTTATTCAGTACCATTTCACAAAAAAAAAGAAAAAAGAAACATGTTTACTTTATTTTAACTTCAAGGACAACTTTTTTCCTAAACAAAAAATCTTACGGGCCATTCTCGAAGAATGAATGCTCTCAGCTAAGGAAAATATAAATCCCCAGAGCCAGCTGTAATTACGCTCACAAGGTCTTGTGTTATATGGGTGAAACTCTCCAAACTGATGTAAAATTCAGGGGCATAGTGCCATACGAATTAACTATACTGGGTGAAACTTCAGTTACCTTTTATTATTCTGACATAATGAACTGAGAAAACCCCTGTAAAACAAGTTTAATGGGGTATTCAGCATATTTCTAATTTAAACTGATCAGTTTAACGATGTGTGCATCAAAAATTAGGAGTCGGCTATTTAATCTATTACGAGTCCTGTTACTGTATAACTTCGGCTGGGACCAAATCAAAAATTCGGCAACCCACTAATCGCACTTTGCATAGTAGTATTTAATAGCCTTTTCTTTTTGTGAGTAGAAGTAGGAAGATACTTACGTAGAAAAGGGAACGCTATTAAATGCAATTTGACTGAATGTTATTAGGGGGTTTCAAAGTTTTGATTTGGTCCCAGTCTATGTTTCATTAAATACAATACGATAATGGATTCTTTTTTCTTAAATTCGATGTTTTTACTGACTACGTGTTAGTAACAAAAAAATAACATTAATATTATTAGTGTTCCCAAAGGGATTTTACATGGGCTACAATAAAAAGGAAGAGGTGAAGGTTAGTTTTCACGCTGAACAGAAGAAAGAAATGCATTTGCTTGTTTATTTTTTATCCACTGTCCTTCCTTTCCAGCCCACCACAATGACACAGCTACCCACTGACTATGAAAGGGCAAGCGTCTTTTCTGTGTTAGTGTTCTTTCAGAATGCTCCGGTTTTTATTTCCGTTTGAGAAATGAGGGGAGGCAATGTTTAATATTGCATCCAGTAACATAAAAGAATAAAAGGAGTCTCTTCTCTAGTAAATCAGGCTTTAGTGTCATTACGTTGATATACTTGTGCCTCGTGTTTTTTTAATTAAAATGAAGGATGGGGATGTTTTACGAGTTGATGGGGGGCGTGTTTAGCAAAATTATTACAAAAACACAAAATCCAAAAGTGATAAAAGCAAAAGATGCCCTTAGAATATCAACTGGTTCCAGCCATCCATCAGTTCTCCTTTGTGCGCGTCGTCTCCTCTGTCTGGAAGAAACGGCGATTATTTCCGGTGGTTATTCCTCTCGCGGACAAAGAGCAGGCCTAGAGATGTCAATGAGCGTTTTTTCGCGACAACTATGAATCAGTAACAGGAATGCCCTCCAGATCGTCTAGCTTAATCACACGAAATTACCAGCTCTAAAAAAGATGCACAAAACAAAATTACGTCCGTTTACTGAAATGTATATCAGACTGCTAAAAACCAAAGATCTCCCATATAATGCGATAGTAAGAGTTTCCCTGTGGTGGTTGTTTCACTATAATCTGTTTCTCTGCACTCTAAACCGATGTCCATGAAAAGGCTACTTTTGTCAAATCTAATAACTAATAAACAGCATAGAACTCAGCCAGCAGCTATAAAGTAAACCATGAAAGAGGATAAGCAGGAAAAACTATCCAAGTTGAGAATAAATGATAAACGTTAAAATCTGTATGCCTGTATATATCACTAAACTGCGATCACTTTTCCCACTTGAACACTGGCCAACTATAAAATTGCGGGTGTTATATGGATATGCAATGGATCGAAAAACGTCTCCAAATTAAAACTCCAACAATTCGATGCAGTCATTGACCGATCGTTGAATGTGTCGTCTGAACAGATTTGTGTTATAATGATATACACTGGGAATTACCTCTGGAACAACCACCCCAGAAGATACACTTTAAGTCAATAGTGTCTGTTTCGGAATACTAGTGTTTTTACAACTTTTTACAAACCCAAAACTAACCCTAAAAAACCAGCAGCCGCTCGCACAGCGCAAAAAACTATCCTAATTGTGCCGATTGTATCCAAGATTTGTATGCAGAAATCATTGTACACGAGACTTAGAGATGGTCCATATCCACTCGAAATCGGTTCACAGTGGGGATTAGGTGGTCCAAAATGGGGAATGAGAGACGTCGCGTGTTGTCTCGAAGCAGATTAATATTACTAAAACCCGTTCCAGACAAACACAAGCTTCGCTGTGTAGAGAACGAGAGGCTGATAGATGCATGGAGGGGAAATTGCATTGTATCTTACCTTTCTTTTGTTGTTGGGGCTAACGTACAAGTAGCTCAGGATAGTCTTAGCACCCACTTTCTCGTTCAGTTTCTCGTAAGTGGCTCCGTAGTCCGTTGATCTGAAATAAGGAATAAGTCGTTGCATTCAAAATCACAGTTTTACGGAGGGTGGCAGGAATACTATTTTAACACTTGTTATTAACCTGTCAAAAATAGCTGATGCCATATGTTTAAACTTGCGGGGCCTAGAAAAATAGCTGGAGAGAATTTACACTCCTTCTGCTGGCACAATTGTTCAGCGTGGAACAGATGACTACACATGCCCGGCACTTAGTTTCGATACATCACGTTTATTCCAGTTACTCCAACACATAACATCCATTGTGGAAGATTAAAGACGATTACTCAATGTCACTCCTTTTACCGCTATGGCGACCTTTCATTCTTAGCGATTACGTGAGTAGAGCGCTAGTAGTTAAATCTTATTTTAAAAATTTTAAATCTGCGGCAGGGAGAACACTTTCTGGTTACGAAGTCTGCCCTTGACGTGTGCTTAGGACAATTAGTTAAACTCAACTTCAATTAACGGCATTGCCCCAATACTACAGGCAAAATTAAAAACTGAATTCACGCTAAGCAATTGCAGTTACATTTTTGTTATTTATTGATTAAATGCATAAAAAATGTTGGCTTGACAGTTAAAATATTAGAAATATCCCGCACGATTTAATACGATGACTCATTTCATCCACTTGTAATATCTAAAACCTGGTGAGAAGTGTATGGTTATCACTTTGGATAGGGCACCGTAGTGTCCGAATTTAGCAAAACACTGCAATCTCCCCCACAGCAGAACTTCAAGATTGATGGCAATCACAAAACAGAAAGAAGGCTGTCTCTTCCCATTGCCGCTATCCCCATGTTTTATTTGCGGGGAAAGTAAACCGTTTTTAAAAAACTGGTTTCCGAATCAAATCCGACTGTGTTGATACCCGACAGCAAAGAACCGAATTGCTTCAGTAAAAACGGTGCGGCATTTTAAGTTGCTGAACAAGACTCTGTCGTACATCGGAGCTAAAGTTGAAAAGTGACCATAAGGTTTTGTGCCTGGACTAACGCAGAATAATTCACAGGTACGACACTAGAGGGTAATAGTGAGTCTCGATACACTACATTGAGTGTAAAAGATCAACTCGTACTAAAAGTGTCTCTTTCTCCCTCCCACCCAGGACTGCGCTACCCTCCTTTACTAAACCTGTTAAATATCTATTGTAAGTTTATTTATTGTTTAATAATCTTGCAGAAAGAGGGTTCTTTTTCTTCTACATGATTTGAATACAGTTACTTGGTTCTACTGTCAGGAGATTCTGTCTACTTCTACTTTATATGTTATAGAATGCTGATTTCTTTCTCGTCTACACTGTATACTAATATCAATAAATAAGACATCCATTGTGAATTTCCTATTCAAAGCACATCAAACTGCAATATGCTCCTTCTTCTGTGCCAAATCTTAAAATGCCCTGCTCCCTTTCACAAACACATACACGCACACGCATATGTCTGTCCCACCGCCGTCCATGTGGAAGTATGCTGAGGCCTGCTGGTAACCTCCCTACCCCGGGAGGGTTCTGAGGAAAGGTTCTCTCACTGCCTGTTTGTGTGAACTGACAATCAGCTATCAGGGGTTGAGTGGTGCGGCTCCTCTCGACACTCTTGTTCGTTCGAGGGGGAGTCTGGACGCATCAGCTTCAGCTGGGGCAGCCCCCGGCCTCCCCTACCCTTTCATCTCTCGCACCCCTCCCGAGATTCACTCCAGCAACTAGTCCGTTCCCTTGCTCTTGGTGATTCCTGAGTGTCTGCCTCCCTCATGCCACTCGTGGGCTGAAGTGCTGTAGAGCCCCCCATATTCAATATTCAAATCATTCTATCTAGCCATTCTTACCCTCTGCCCCCCTTCTGTAGGGGGTTCTGAATTGCCAGCTCGTTCCCATTTGTGCTCCATTTATCAGCAATCTGATCTGCAACAGCAGAAAATAAATGATACTTCGCAGTTACCCCGCTTTGAGCGAGACATGGCGCTTGGCCCTCGGGACTCTGGATACTGTGGAGGTCCACCCCCTCCAAAGGCCCTGCCGCTTATTGTTTTCTGGGCCTTTGTCCATATTCTCCACTTAAAGAGACGTTAAATTTTTTAAGAGCTTAAATTTCAGATAAATGACGTTCAGCATGGTGTGTGTGTGTGTGTGTGTGTGTGTGTGTGTGGGGGGGGGGCAATTCATAGGCCTGACCAATTCAGTCTTTCTGACATAGGCAGACTGCTTTACGAAGCACGCTTGTGCCACCAACAAGTGCAAACATTAAAGGAATAACTGAATGATTAATAGACAAATAGGAGAATAACACAATATACTCAGATAGGCCGATAATAATAAAGTACCACAATTAGATAATGAATAACAGAAGCCTCTTTTAACCTCCACAGTACTGTTTCCTGATGAGTGGGAGTCTCCTGGCTTGACGCGTAGCTTGTGCGGTTTCTGCTATTGATGTAGCTGTCAAGCACGACCCCTGCCTTGTTCAGTCACATGCCTGCTTGCTTAACCAGCGAGCCATCTGCTGCCCAGGCAACGCCTTCGGGCCACATTTGAACCGGATGTTATATAATATGTCGAACTAATACCTAAAAAAATAAAGACATTTCCCCGTTTCCCTTTTTTTTCCCCGCACATCAAAGTTCTAAACAACAAAAAACAGTCTCAGATTGTAAATTAGAATAACTACGTCAAATACTTGATTGCTCATTGATTTAACATGGAGCTTCTAAATCCTTTATTGATTAAGGTGTGTTGCAGTTCAATGGTTGATCAATTCCAGGAATGATTCCCTGCTGCACACTATAAAAAAAATAGATACACACCAATGATACACAGAAAGTGACAATGTTATTACCCAAGCCATTAGAAAAATTAAAATCAAGTGTGCCTAATAAAACACGATAGAATCAATAGTTGCCTGGATCCATTGTCAAACCTTCATGTTAAATGTGAGGAATGTTTTTAAATGGCATGTCGAGACTCCAGGCGTACGAGGCCCTCTCATTGGACGAAATCCTGATGAAGGGAGAAAAAAGGCTTTGACTCAGGACGTTCCCTTTGTGTACAGAGATGACACCACAAACCAACCTGGGAGCAGTCTTCTGGGTACCGCGCTCAGACAGGCCCAGATCTAGTCTAAAAGCACTCACAGAACATCTGTGTTTTATCAGAACCAATACGGGGGGTGTGGGCGGGGGCCGTAGTTCACGCTTGAAAGCCAGCCTTATCAATTATTAAATAGTGTTCCTCAACTTTTCAAATCTCAGAGCAGTGAAATCCCCAGAGTGATGGGCTGTTCTGCATCACCATCTGGCCTCTTCCGTGAAGTATGCCATCTTTTAAGATTTATACGGTGCGCTGGAAAATAAACTATTGTTCTGTTATGTAACCGTGTTCCCCAGTCATGTCGATAATGCACATGTTAATATCATTTCTACAAATTTCTTTGGAAAAAAACCTGTCAAGGGTTTATGAACTCAGCTGATGCCCTTTAGACAGGTTAGATAAGTGCCCACACATCTGCAAAGTATTAGACAGACTTTGACTATTTTAGTTTAAAATTTTAACTATTTGAGTTTAAAATTTGAGTTTTTCTGGCAGTGTGGGGAAGACATAAATGTCTAAAATCACAGTGTAATCCAAAGTACAATATCCAAAAATACAATTTTCCCTGGAAATTAAGAGGGTGGTTCAATTAAACCGTCATCTCAAAGCTGTGACTGCTAACTATTTTAAACCATTAACTGAAATAAGGAAAAAAGTACAATTCAAAACTAAAATAAATAATTAACTTTTATTTAAAAAAAAAAAAAAAAAAAACTTACTTGGCCATTGGTTACTTGTACACTTTCAAACAGATGTTTGTTTATATGGTGTGAGACTATTGTGAGTCAAGAAAACTAATGATATTTCTACAGTTTAAGATATTTTCCAAGTATTAAGGGATATTAATAATTTCAAGATGGATTTTATTACAAGTTAATCTATTTTTAAGCAAACATAGATGCTTAAATGATGCATTTCTGGAGTATTGTGATTGCCATTCTACATAGCTCATATTCATAAAATATTGAATTTTATTGGTGCAAATGTGCAGCACTTTTTCCAGAATGCTTTGTAATAAATGTGGAAACACTCTCAAAGATGAATACTGCCTGTTCAAAATGAGTTTTCATCTAATTCATTCTAATGGAGCTCATATGGCAAGTAATAGTTAAACACTATGAAATAAACTTCTAGAACTGATAAGAGTGCCCTGGTAAAATAATGCTCCAAGCACACCGTTTTGTTTCCTTATTTATTAATTTGACTGGAAGTTAAACATGACTGGAAGTTCTTATTGTAACAAAGTTTTCCTAAAAAGGAAGTAGGTACAGTAGCATACTATCAATCCTTTGGTTCCCAGTCAAAAGTTGATAACAACCGGAGTTGGGAATAACCACTTTCCAGGATCATAGGACAGTCTGAGAATAACACGTTCACTGGGGGGGGGGTTCCCCCCCATGGGGAAATGTTTTGAAAAAACGCTTTTTGGAAATTTTGAGGGAAGTATGCAGACCTTACCTTGTAAATGGGCAAATAAAAAGCTGGGCAGGACTTGCACAATGGCGCTAATACTAGTCCTGTCCAATCAGCCTTTCACACTGTACTGAATACCCATGTGACTGTTAATGTGGACATATTCATTAAGCATCAGCGGTTTTCTCATTCTCTGCTACATTATAATTAATTTCCTTGCTTCTTTATAACTTGCCCTACACCAGGTTGTGACTATTGCTGCCCTCCATAGTGTTATTTCTTGTAACAAAATATATTTTAACTGTTATTATACTGTAATAATTACCTAAAACATGCACAGTAAGTAAGTAAGTAAGTAAGTAACTCACTCTTCTCAACACAATTACACAATAATCAAAAAATAACACCAACATTAGATGAGCAGCCACCGGTCAGAGCCGCATTACTATCAAGCTCAACAAAGCCAAAGTATTCCTTCTTCACTTTGCCAAAGTATTCCTTCCCCACTTTGCCAAAGTATTCCTTCTTCACTTTGCCAAAGTATTCCTTCCCCACAAATTGATTGCAAATTAATTTAAATCACGTTTCATGTTTTTTTCAAATGAACGGATACGGAACAACAACATACTGTACTTTAAGAAAAAAAATAATAATAATTAATTAAAACAAAAAATTAAAATAAAACATTTGCTCCGAGTTTCTATGTAGTATTCTTTTACTGTGCTATGTGCTGTGTTCACTTATGTTCCCTGTTTTAAGGGAAATGTTTAAACAGCAAATGTTTTATTTTAATTTTTTCTACACAGTAAGCTAATATGTTATTTTTAGAAACTACTTTAATTACATTTTAATTAATCAAATAGATTTAAAAATGCATGCCCATTGTCTGCTTTTTACAATTCCTTCTCAATTTTCCAGACTTTCCCGCAGTGTGCACATGCTTAGACCAGGGTGCAGGTAGTGCCATTAGAATCGGAACTTCATCGGCTATAGACAGGTCTACACATTTGGAAGCCAGTATTCCTACACATTAGCAATCCGTGAACAGTACAATTGTAATTGTACTATAACATGTCATGTACTGCATCGTACTCATAAATCATTTCGTAATTATGAAGCGGCGTGCCTTTGTTATTATCCAAAGTTTGTTAGCATTAAAGTCTATGGGTTGGGATTGGTTACAAAAAAAAAAAAAAGGTTGATAATAACTGAAAGTTGTTCATTATCAGGAATAATGATAAGCGATTGCTGATCTACTGCACTGTAACACTTTTTCCATGAAGAAAGAACAGGGTGAATTGGTGAATTGATGCCCTTAGGACAGTAATGCATTACAGCATTGTAACATGCACTGTAACATGTAACATGCACTGTGCCTGGACGGACACAGGGGCCGCGACGGAGGCACCCACAGGTGGAAGACTGCGGGTGCACCTGTAGGTAGTTGAGGGAAAACTTACTTAGAAGACTATGCATTAAAAAGGAGAGATGCTAAATACATAAATTACAATTATTATTCTATACAATAGGCACAATATAATGAGCCAAAATCATCTTTTTTTGGTAGACCTTGCACCTTAGAATAATTAGAATGAGTGGGAAAAAGAAACAATTTGGCTCTCCTAAGGTTTTTTTTCTCTCTCGTAATTCAGCAGGGTGGTCTCTTTTGTTAAGTCTGAATATATTAAATAAAAGACACATATATTCAAATATTCTCTCACCTCTTAGTCTCTGGGTTTGTTAAAAGTGGCTTAGTGTCTTTTCTGTCATAGACCTTTGGCCCACAGTGAACAGCTGCAAATCACCACCGTAATTAGGTCTTTTTCCGTCACCACTGCCAATTTCCTTACCTTCATTGTGATTCACCCAGGGCCTCATTTGTATTACACTTAAAAAATAAATCTGGAATGAGGAAGTTAGACAGTTGTTCAGTCTAATGCCTACACCGTGCAAAGAATTTAATTTAATTTGACGTTGGAATGATATTTCCAATTATCTTCCTTCTTTTTTTTCCGTCGATCCCAGTGGACATAATTGGTGGTCATAACCCAGACCGTATCACTTAGTTCTTTTTTTGGTTATGCGTAACAATGATAAACAATGCGAACAGACAGGCAGACCAGAAAGCCTACGTAAGTAGGAATTATAAACAAAAATCAAACGGGAAGTTTGCAGATTCAATGCATTGTAATTATTTTTGAGTTTATAGAAAAGCTATCACGGGATAAGGTGCTTAAGACTCAAGTTTAAAGCCTACCCGTGTCATTTTGACTAAATCCATTATGTTTCATTAAAAAACAGACAATTATTTAATTGTCCATCAAGCGTAAATGTAAATCCACTTGTGTAAGAGGGGGAGAAGCAGACATTTTAACACAATACAGAGATAAGAGCAGGCTTAGTGCCCTTGTTTCGCGCCCCTCAAATGCATTATGAAACACAATCTGGTTTAGTGAAATATGGCTCTGTTCTCAACACATTCATTATTTCCACCGAGTCACAGGGGTAACATTTGTCAAAAAAAATACCCATCTATACTGGCCAAGGGACAGCGACAATAACTTTCTATCGATTGCATCCGTACGGTCTAGCTAAAGGACATTGTGATCCGCAAATTAGTTTCCAGTTGCTTCGCAGACGTTCTTACCGAAAGCGGCTTACATTAACTTAAAAATTTCACATTTATGAATGTATACTACTGGATATTTCCTTTCAACAGATTAATTAGCTTGCTTTAGCGCGCAACAGCTAACACACCTAATCCCAGGAGCGACCTGCGAGATGATGCTCCTTTAACTTGACCCAAACTGGAACCGCACTGCAACAGAAGCTGATCTGGGTCTGCGGAAGCGACACCAAGGGCCTTGAACAGACACACTCACTGTGACTCATTGCTGGTATGTGTCATGCTAGTCACATGATATTTTGCTAAACGAGATTTTGGGCTCAATGAGCGATGCGCATTCCCAACCGGTATGTTCTTATGCTAAACCTGCAGCTATCGTGAAGTGTCGGATTTTATGCCAGTGCAGGAGCAATACAAATAACCAAAGAAGTAGTTCTCTACTGTTGCTAGCATAATTTAAACACTGTCCATGTAAAGGAGTTCCTGCACACCAGTAAAGAAACGCCACCAATCAAGCTACCAGTTAAAGAGAAATGTCCTTTCGTTGACATTGCATCTACTTGGTGTTTTGGTGTTTTCTCTTGTTCTCCATGCTGTGTAACATAACCGTCCTAGTTGATAACAAAATAAAGGTAGGTAAATGGCTGTGTGAAGACTGCAATGGCCATAATTCCAGATTCTACTACTTCTCACTTTCCTGATGTTTCTCTGGGGGAAATTTTAAGTTTTATGTAGAAGTGTGATTACCAGTTGTGTGGCAGCTTTTCCCAATTTTTACATATTCCATGGGTCTACACCTGTAGCTGTTATCAGTTCCCAGTTGACAAATACACGCATACAACTGACCACAGATGGATTTATCTGAAGTGTTTTTTTATAAATGAATGATAGCCATAAGCTCAGATCCCTAAGTAGCCCTAAATTTGCTTTCTTTTAAGGTTGGCTGAGGTTAGCGTCCTATTTGTTCCAGCACTTGATAACTTGACTGCTCTCACTTATAAAACAGGCTCCCTGTTACACGACTGCCCTCACTTATAAAACAGGCTCCCTGTTAAACGACTTCCCTCACTTATAAAACAGACTCCCTGTTACACGACTGCTCTCACTTATAAAACAGGCTCCCTGTTACACGACTACTATCACTTATAAAACAGGCTCCCTGCTACACGACTGCCATCACTTATAAAACAGGCTCCCTGTTACACGACTGCTATCACTTATAAAACAGGCTCCCTGTTACACGATGGCTATCACTTATAAAACAGGCTCCCTGTTACACGACTGTTATCACTTATAAAACAGGCTCCCTGCTACACCACTGCTATCACTTATAAAACAGGCTCCCTGTTACACAACTGCTCTCACTTATAAAACAGGCTCCCTGTTACACGACTGCAATCACTTATAAAACAGGCTTCCTGTTACACGACTGCTGTCACTTATAAAACAGGCTCCCTGTTACACGACTGCCATCACTTATAAAATAGGCTCCCTGTTACACGACTGCCATCACTTATAAAACATGCTCCCTGTTACACGCCTGTCATCACTTATAAAACAAG
>JAOYSI010000124.1:19031-29952 GCA_025775065.1 Hiodon alosoides | reverse complement strand
GCCATCACTTATAAAACAGGCTCCCTGTTACACGCCTGTCATCACTTATAAAACAGGCTCCCTGTTAAACGACTTCCCTCACTTATAAAACAGGCTCCCTGTTACACGACTGCCATCACTTATAAAACAGGCTCCCTGTTACACGACTGCTGTCACTTATAAAACAGGCTCCCTGTTACACGACTGCCATCACTTATAAAACAGGCTCCCTGTTACACGACTGCTATCACTTATAAAATAGGCTCCCTGTTACACGACTGCTATCACTTATAAAATAGGCTCCCTGTTACACGACTGCCATCACTTATAAAACAGGCTCCCTGTTACACGACTGCCATCACTTATAAAACAGGCTCCCTGCTACAAATACAAAAACAGTGACTGGGCATTATAAGACCTCGGGATCATTCCGACGATTTCAAAAGTGAACATCAATTCCAAACACATGTTAATGACAGATACATTTTATGATACAGTGTTGAAGGCTAACAGCTTGTTATCGGTTTCATAAAGGTTAACATGGTGTGCTTGGTTAGCAGGCACATAATGAATAATTGATATTATTGATTCATTTTGATTCTATTCTTTATGACCATAACTTTAAAATGTTGGATTTTGTTTGTTTTTTTGACATATAAAACATTTGATTATATAATATTAATTATTTGGTTTGTTTTCTTTTTTGAAAATTGTGTTGCAGGTGCGGTTTGCAGCGTTTAGTTAAAATAAAAACAAATTTGTAATGCATATTGTTTTGAAGATCTTAACTCCACTCCAAGAATATTGAGACATTTAAAGATCCTCAAGCTGACCTTAGGAAAAAGAAGAAAAAAACTAGTAATCTGAGTAAACGGAGTAATCTGGTTGTCATGAGTGTTGACGGTGCACCATAAGAACAAAATCTGGATTTTAATAACTTAAAATGAAACTGTTTTCAAAAACAGTTGGTCTTGCTCTTTTTAGACTACCCTGTCTGGTGATACTACAACACTACATGCACACTCCACAATTTTGGCGATGTACATAAGCGGTTGTTTTGCCAATGAACCAAACAGAAAGGAATAGGTGTGGAGAGAAATGGGTGCGGAAAAGTCCCAGGGTATATATGTTAAAACTCTCAAAGGTCTTGAATAAGAATGGCCATTCAGAGATAATACATTTTCTGGACCGAATGACAGCGAGTATTGATCTAATCCCTATTTCCCCCCCTGCATCCTGGGCTCCAGCATTGGCCTCGGCTCCCTTAAAATTAGGTTGTCACTCATTGAGAAGTCTGTATGTCATTCACTGAACAGATCTGGCTGGCACGCATTTACACCATCACTGGCACTCCACTTCCCAGGAAGTGAAGTGAGTTGAATCACCTGACTAAATAGCCTTTGATTGGTTAGGTGTCACACATTCACAGATCATGATGCCATTCAATTGGAGGGCCTCGTCTGATCAATGCCCCATCGCTAAACCAGTCAGGAATTAAGAAACCATGAAATGTGATTTCGGTATTGGCCCCACAGCAAGGCAGCTGTCAAAATAAAAATTGAGTTTACACACTAATTGACTACCAAGTGCTGCCATAAGCAAACATTAAACAAGTGTGCCTAAAAAAAACATGAAATGAGAGCTTTGGGAGCGGGCTAACCCTCCAGCATTACACTTCCCAATTGGCCAGGACTGAGTTATCAGACTTATCTGCCAGCGATCGGTCTGGTGGCAGACCAAAGGCAGAACTCCCGCGGCTACAGTGAAAGAGTGGATATGAAGCACGCCATTTATAGCGCTGTTAAATCCTTTTCTTCCTTCTGGTTTAGTTTCAGTTTAGTTCCAGACAAAAAGGGTATTACAGGCTCCAGCAGAACTTACTTAGGCTTTAAGTGTTTTGTTAATAACCCGTATTTTGTAAGTCATTTGTCCCCTTCCCTGGAGTGTTTTTTGCCTGTCCTCACCCGCCTTCCTTCATGTAGATTTGTTATAGTCAATATATTATTAATGAAACCATAACGAGAGATAGGAATCATATCAACAGTCAAAAACATAGCAAAAAAAGTCCACATATAAATTTCATGAGTTTCACTACTGAAACAATCCTGAGAGTAAGTTTCATAAGAAGTGGATCCATAAGTAGGGGGGGATCCGAGTGAAATATACATGGGTAAATATACATGGGTACATTAAGGGTATTTACACACATACGTATACATATACACCTCCTTACCATATAGGCAGCACTTTCCGCCATGTCTTTGACTGCTTCAAGCTGGATAGTAAGGCAGTTCCCCTATGGCTTTTCACCTCTACTAATTGGCCATTACAACACAGAATCATTTCCAATGCAGCAGACATTTATTAAGAATGCGAGACAGGAATAAACCAGAATAATAGCCTTATCTGCTATAATTTCATTTTTTTTTACATAGATTGCTACTTTATTGGAAAACATTTGACATTTAGGATGGGAATGCACTTTTAGCCATTTTTTTATTAAATAGTGGTTCGTGAAGGTTAATGTGCTTCATAAAGGATTAAACAAGTGCATTTCTGTGATACTGAAAGTTCTCTGGATTGTACCTGAAAAAGAAGAAAAGAAACAGAAGCTTTCGTGCAGATATGAGGTAACATTTGAGTAAGAGAAGAACTGATGGGTTGTGACTGCTCTTTCATCCCAGGTCTCTTTCGCATGAGCGGTTACGGCAGACGACGGGAATGAATGAGAGAACAATGTGTGCCTTGTTGCCCCAGGGTGGCAGTTCAGACGCATGCATACCAACATCTCTGCTTTCAAACAAACCCAAACGTGAATCCATTTTAGGATCTTTGTCGGACAACCGTTCGCCCATCCTGATGTTTTCTGTATGTCCTGCCCATTGCACGTGCCAAACCCAATGTCTCGTCCGTGTTCCCTTGCGGTTAACATCATGTCAGCCCCCGATTACGAACGCCCTCCAAAAGTATCTCCAAAACAATTGCCTCCTTGGAAAAAGCCATGTGTCTTCCTCTAGCCATCTGCTCCTGACTCCAACCATCTGCCTTCTATTGCACAAAAATCCCCCTTGCTCCTAAATCTCACCTGTCTACTCCACATCCCACAAACCCTCTATACATTTCCAACTCCCATCTGTCTTCTCCCTGATCCACAAACATCCCACCTTCTCCAAACTCCCAAATGGCTGTTCCCTAATCTGCAAAGACCACTCACACTAGCATGCTGCTCTTTCCCATACACTCCCTTCCCTATATACTGATTAAGGCCCTCATTAGATCAAAAGTACTTCCGTCATTTATTATTTTCAGTGAGTGACAGCCAACATTTTACATATTACACGCATGGTCCTTCTTAAGCAAAGTTTAAACAATTCTTAAGTCTGGTCCTAGAGGACCCCTTACTAGGAAGTTTCCACCTTTCTTTAAATAACCCTCAACTTCAATACTGTGAGAAAAAGCTAAATTAGTTCTTATTAGGGCAGTAATTCGTTTATTAAAGTGATTAAGTGCTCAGCTAGACTCAAAACCTAAATACACAGGGTCCCACCAGGACCGGATGATAACCATTGAACTACATCATTAAAAACGGAATAGCATGTGTTGGCATTTACATCGACTGTAATACAGCCCTGGGTCTGTTTCCTTAAAATCCAGGCGGAGGTACAGTTGGGACAAGATGAAAGGGGGGAAAAAAAGGTTTGTCAATCCAAAATAAGGTTCTCATATGGAACAAAACCACAATCGGGTTCTCCGTTAAAAGGTCACATTTCCTGCCCAAGTTCCAAGCCTTCACTACACTCAAGCAAGATTCAACAACCCTTTTCTAAACCTTCCAGCGCTTTCTGCCCACCTGAAAGTTGATTGTAAATAAATTCTATGAGCTGTAGTACTGTGCAGGCGGACATTATTAGCGCACTTGAGCACGGTGAGATAAGACCACACTCAGGTGAAACCAATTACAAAGACTGAAAAAATACCCAGGAAATCTGAGAGAAGAGGAGTTGACAAGGGGCTATTGCGAGCGGTCATTACGGCCATAAACCTCAAAGATTTTGTGTGCTTTTGGTCTATTGGTTAATGTTCCAGCGACTGGGAAGTTTGTGTCTGGTTGAAAGGCACCAGCCACTGTAGGGGGTGGGAGGGTTGCTTCATTTATTTCTGTTTCCACTTCTGTGCTTTGATGCTTTATGTGTACACATGTAAAACCATGCATGATACCCCGAATTTCATGTCTAATATCACTATCAAACCAGTCACCCGCCTGCGTGGGACACCTACGCTCGGTGGAAGGAGGGCGGGGGAGACATTATAGCATCGACCCTTCAGATGTGACAGATTTTCAAATGTTCCACTCACCTCTTCTTCAACATTAACACTACTAATGAATTCATTGCATGCAGTAGCAGGCAGAGGCTAAGTCTCCTGACTGCTCACAGAATATGTGGGAGTCGATGCTTATCATTAAAATCCCTAAACTTCTCATGCAAATACCCAACCCAGTCTCTCAATGAGAAACACACTGCTGCTGTTTGTGCGTGTGCATGTGCGTGTGCTTGAGTGTGTGCGTGAGTGTGAGTGTTCCCACGACCAAGTTACAGAAAAATATTTATATTATATGATAAAAAGGACAAACAGAATAATTAAATACATTCACAATAGCACACACCAGCTGAGGAGAGTAGTGGAATAATAGCAATAACATATAGTTTCTATGATGCGATTGGTCCAATCAATGCATACTAATATGTAAATATGAGCTCATCAGTCATCAAGGAAGCATTTCTGCCCAATAAGCATTTCCTGCTCATTGGAATCTGAACTAATTTACTGTCAACCTTCAGTTAAAGGCCATGGGAGGACAGACCAGTCCCTATAAGGCAATGCAACGATGTTCAGGTCTGGATGACACTGTAGTTAAAAACTTTTAGATGCATGATGCACACATTTAGCAATGGAGGAAGTCAAAACCATTTCCCTTGCACTTATAATTATATCTGACAGTGGGGTTTACGTAAACACTGTGTCACCAAACACAATACAAGGCCGTGTTGACGTTCAAACACAAATATGGAGTGAGTTCCAACTTAACATCAGAGCAGTCAGTTGATGTAGTACTGCTCTCAGCCTCTGTGTTTATTGTTCTGAAGCAGGAGTTGCTGACTCCAGTCTAGGGCCACAGGGATTTCTATCTCCACCTCACCACTTAATTGATAACTGAAGGCACGATTCGGAAAGGAAATTCCCTCACCACGTGTTCCAGGTTAAAATCAGTTGCTAAACCCTAAAACAGGGATCACCAATTCCAGTCCTGGGGGAGTCACAGCCCTCTGGGTTCTAAAGTGTCACTGGCAGAATTAGGACAATGAGGAACACAAGACAGCACTCAAAGCCATTGCATTGTACGATTAACAAGAAATAAGAACTGTACCACATGCCTTGTGAATACGTATAAATCAGTAAAATGCAAATTGAACAATGATTGTCTTTCCCAGTGGCCAAAATAACATTTAGTATTAAAATAACTGTTACATTCCATTCCATTGTTTCAGAAAAAAGAGCCACCTGTTAATTCTACAAAATACAAATAGTGTTCCATGGGATTTTGGACGTTCTAATTTTTGATGGAATGCTTTCTTTATCAGTGGTCCAGAGATTATTTATCTGTCGGTCAATTTGTCTCAATGTGCCTGTCTTAAAAAATAAATGAATCAGGATATATTTCCTATATTCATCATGCATCGTCGTTTAAATGGAGGAAAAACCCTCGGGATTTCAGAGTTATGGGCGTGATGGTTTGCCAGTGTAATTGGGTTTACTTTTTGGAGCAAGTCATGGAAGGTGTGAGAATAATTACTGGGGAGTCTCAGGGAGCAGGTAGCAGCAGCAGCAGCAGCCCCCGAGAACACACATGCAGCAAGGGAGCGTAAACCTGGAACGCCAAGCAGTCTCCCATCATGCACCGAGAGTTATTAAGCACACTCCCTTAAAGTCACAAGTGGGCAATCCCCGTTCGCGACAGCTGGATTTTCAGGAACTTTTCCGAAACACCTGATTAACCATCCAAATAATGACACTGATCAAACAATTACCCGCCCTGTGGCCCTCAAGGACTGGGATTGCCCATTCCTGTTTTATGCACACACAACCGCTACGTGCTTACAAGGGTTAACCTGCCCTCTGACTCCTGGCCACACTCTGCACTCTGCAACCACCAGGCATCATTTAAAAATTAGTTTGTTTAAAACCTTCGAGTTTCCATTTCATTCCATAATTGTTTAATTTAAATGAATTATTGGGAAAAATAAACCCTCAACTGATATTCCTGGGGAAGAAAAAAAAAGATGCACTGGAGAGATATAAGGGAGCAAAACATGGTCATGTTTTATGATTGTACCGATGACTAGAAACTGTTCCTCAGTCTTCAATGACCTGAAAAATGTTCAATCATTTACAGACTGATCTGAGATAAGATTGGAGGGTCCTAGTCCAGGCAACGGAATGTTGTAATCCTAAACTGTGTCAGTGATCAACATTAATACTTCATGTGGCACAACCATGTGTTTTGTACTGCACTTCGACAGACTTGTACCTGTCCTGGATGTAATATTCCGCTTGATTCCAACTGTGTTATATTGTTGGTAATTGATTATTTATGATTACTTTTTTTTCTGCTGACACTTCGGAATTTCTTTGGTTCCCTGCACTTGTAATTCACAGGGATGGATACGGTCGACCCAGATAGAGGGTACCAGTTCTGCAGCCGTAGGCAGTCATCCTCCGTAGTTATATTTAAAGCAGCAACCATGCCAGAAAGCAGTGTTTTTGGTACAAACCAGCAATTGTATGAGGTTTAGACTAGACACCATGACCAGTTTAATGCAGTGCTCCGCTCTTGAGAAATAAATCCCATCTGAATGCAACTGTGGTCTGCTGAAGCGGTTTTCTGCTGAGTGAACCCCGTATTCTGCACTGAGGGGGAAACACAGGCTGAGATAACGTATGTCGAACGTTTATCGTATATCGAAAAGGCTGTATTTACAGTTCCCCTGGACAATTCTTAGGGCTGTCTCTCAAAAAGATTGCAACCTGAGATACATCTCATGCAAACTATGGGAAAAGGTAAACTTAATCACAGAGCAAAACAGACCGAGGGCAGCAAATGACTCCTGCTGGCCAAGAAGCTGTCTTTTTTTATTTTCGTTTTTTTAATTAAGCAATTGAAGCCATTATTAGGATATCACCTAATAACCTTACCTGGGTTCTCAGATGTATGCTAGTCACAAGCAAGGTAACTAAATATGCATGACCTCAGCCTTAAAGACTCAATTAAAACCGTTAAGTATCCGTTTTTAAAAGTGCACATGTCAACATAATACTTAATCCCCCACCACCTATTCAAACACACACTCACGGACACACACACCACATGCAGACACTGCACACGCAGGCACGCGCACACACGCGCATGCACGCACACACACACACGACTGTGTAGTGTACTGGCTCAAGCCAACGGCATCTATTTCTGTCCATTTGTTCGGACCTTTTTCTGGGAGTTATGATCAGGCTATGTGTGTGTGTGTCCGTGAGTGAGTCTAACCTGATGTGAAGAAAAGAGATGGCGGTAAAGTTCAACCATATAGCTTTCTTCGTGTTTGTGACTAGGAAACATTTTAGTGGCAAACATTTTGCCTAAAGGTATTGCAGAATAAAACCGACTTAAAAATGAGAAAAAAAATAATCGATTGGCAAAAAAGGGTTGTGCCCGTCGAGACAAAGGCCCCCAACGTTGTTCACTGTGCTTCTATTAGTGTCGAGAACAGGCAGGTGGCACAGAGAGAAAGATGTGGAGTGAAGGGTTTTAAAATTAAAACCACCGCACATGTCACTGAATTCAACTGCCAAAACATGAACCGCATATGCCTGCGCCCTGTGAAAGCCTAAGTCACATCAAAAGCATCTGAGGTAAATCAACCGCAGTGTGGAGTGTTTCATTTATGCTGTTATTGATAAACATTCGCTTTAATTGCAGCACTGAATGGCAAGTAGGCTGTGAAGAAGTCGAGCGCAGCGCTGTTCCTGAACAGGAAGCAGTCTAGACAAGTACAAAGAGCGATTGTCTCCATCTTTGTCCCGTCGTGTTGTGCTTGTTTCTGTCTTAACTCCTACACTGACGGCTGACGAATCCCGCACCGCTCAGCGGATCGCGGCTCCATTTCATTGGCCCGACCAGTCCCCGCAACGGAATGACACTGAATGAAGTGAATAACTGTGCGACAGGGCAGATAACAGGACCGGACAGTCTGTTTGATAATCTCGCCCGGTAACCGCACTGCAATCTTGCCAATCTCCGGTCGTGAACGTTCTACATTTACTCTCGGCTACTGGGCCCATCTCAGGCATGTGATGACTCCATAATAATGCTTTCAGAACAAGCTGGGCATGCAGGCAAGGGTGTTAAATAGTACTGGTGGCTAAGCCCGTACTAAGGACTCTCATTTCACTTCAAATGTGTTTAATTTTTCCATCTTAAAATACGAGGAAAATACCCCACAAGTAGAGTGAAAACCCTTAATCCCCAAATATTGATAATATTGGTAATATTTCATTACAAGTTAAGAAGGAATCTTTTGCTTTTGATTTTTTATATACCAACACTAGAGTCAAAGTAGAACAGTCTTCAGGCCACACCAGAGCAGTTATGAACAGCGTGTGAGCAAATGACGAAAGGGTGCAGAAATAAAAAATTTTGGAGGGGGAAGGGGGGGTATAACAGGAACAAAACCACTGCATCATAATCATTTATGCTCTTTCCTCAGCACATGTGTGAGCACGTGTCCTGTTTTTCATACAGAATGTGTCTTCCAGTGAGACTCCGATAAGTCCTGGCACAATGGTCCTTTCAAATTGGGATGTTCTTTCTCTTAATTAATCTCCCATAGGTACGTATTCTCCTGGAGGCAGTCCTGGGTCTTTAACAAGTTTCTGCAACATTGACTGAAAGTGTCCAGACGTTCCGATAATTCGCCCAGCATGGGGAATTTGATTGCTATTTTAGCTTTGGACTTACATTATGTATGACAAATACATTTTAATTATAATTTATAATAAATACATTTTTGTTTCATTGATAAGTTTGCAGTAGCTGGGACTCAGAAATGGCAAGAGGTGCTGCATCATATCTGGGTTAATTTGCTTTCTAAGCAGGGTCCTGTGTTTTTCTCAACTCCCCTAGTGCCCAAATGGATTCTCATTATCCATACCCTGGCTGCCAATCATCTCGACTTAAAGAAAAACTAACAAACTTAATAACGGAACACATTTTATAACATAAAAATAATTGGCTGAATTATACTGAAGCTAGTTTTAGCAAGAGACGTTTAAGGAATCATTAGTCAGATCATCTCTTCAAATGTAATGAAATCAAGGTTTTGGAAAGTATCAAAGTGGACAAGGGTTGTCAGGGTTACCGATTGTCTATTGAGAATTTAGCCAATTTCAAAGGGATCCATTTAAACCACTGGTCACGCCTAACAAACCCAACATCTAACGAGGCCACAATCCTGACATTCTGCAGAAGGACTGAAAACTGCCTAGTTTGTCACACGGCGGTGTCTCGTGTGTTAATCCCAAGAAATGGTCTCTTCCTTACCTCCACAGTGAACTTTCAGTGACGCTGCCCAGGTTGAAATCGAAGTGTTTCGTCAGCATCAGAATCACCTGCAAGTCAGGACAGAGATTCACTTCAATAAAGTCATTTATGGACAAGGCAGTGCAGCAATCAATGGAATATATGTCTGAAATAATATTAACAACAATAACCATTTTATAATTTCAATGTTCATGTGGCCAGCTATTATAGCAAAATCCACCAATCTGTAAAGAACTGAACTGAATTTGTATAAAGCATGCTGAAACGGACATTTTCACAATATATTATTGCAAAAAAGGTAACTGGGAGGGTGAAGGCTGCAGCCTGTTAATATAATCAATATCTCATTCAGTATGACTTAATTCCACACAGAATACAAAGCACAAATAACATCAGTGTGTTTGGCCAAACGGTAGAAGGCCTACACCCTTTTAATAACATATAATACTATCATTAACGGTCCCAAGCCTTGAGGGAGTGAGGTTCTTTCTAAAATTTCTCTTTTCTTAATGACAGTGTTGTAGTCCTATTAAAAGGAGTTTATAGGTGATCTATAGGATTTGTACGGAAAAAAAAGAAACAGATTAATTAAAACTGCTGGAGATTAGTTAGCGATGTCAGAAGCATGTTGCTGTTTAAAAAACACCCTCCAATGCGAATCCCCCACCCAACCTCCCTGTCGCTAGGCACCACCATGCCTAAAAAAAACTCTTCTCCTACAGAAAATTAGATGTACTTTATGAGTATTAGTGAAGATGGCTCCAGATCCTGAGACTCTCACAGAAGTTAGATGTTCCTTCTTGGAGTCAGATTCATCTCAAATCTACCAAATCTCAAAGTATTTTTCAAATCCAGTCTGGTCTCATTTAGTGCGGCAGCTAAACAGGAGTACAGGAGTCAGCAATTAATTCACAACGACTGAGTATGTGACTGAGTTCATTGTTCATTGCCAATTAATGGACTTTCAACTGCTCGTGATAACTTTTTATGGTTCATTAGTTCATTTCTGTGCCTGGCTTGCCACAAACTGAACCTGAAAACAAACCTTGACGCCTGATGTTGTGCAGGTGCATGTGTGCACGCGTCTGTGCTGCTACAACAATGGCACACGATGTTGTGCAGGTGCATGTGTGCACGCGTCTGTGCTGCTACAACAACGGCACACGATGTTGTGCAGGTGCATGTGTGCACGCGCCTGTGCTGCTACAACAACGGCACACGATGTTGTGCAGGTGCATGTGTGCACGCGTCTGTGCTGCTACAACAACGGCACACGATGTTGTGCAGGTG